>JAQFXM010007805.1:0-11445 GCA_034693345.1 Entomobrya multifasciata
TCGCTCAAATTTGGCATGTGGGTCACTATGCTAAACAGAAAAATTCCTATTGATTTTAAGCTTCTTGGGTCAAACCTCAAGAGCACAGGTCAAAGTCAGAAGTTTTGATATTGATCAAAGTGTAGACCTGGATAGCGCAATTAAAATTCTCGTTGAGTAGATCCCTAACTATGTGTCGTGATTAAGGTCAAGGTGAACCCATTGGGTCATAAATCGGGCTTAAATTTTGCAGTATGTAGCATGTCATGTGAGGTATCATTGGAAAGCAATTTTCATCGTCAACAACAATGGCCATAGTTATCGCTATTGCACAACCCATAGTTCCAACTACATTGTCACGATCGCTATTTAACTTTTTTAGATTCGCAATATATATTTTATTAAGAACAATATGGGTCGCACGGTTATCAAATTACACGACCAAACTTCCCGTGGGGCAATTCGGATACGTGTAAGATGTTAACGTTTGGTAAATTTTGGCACGGAATAACGGGTGTCAAACTATTTATGTCTTGAAATTTTACAAAGGGTTAGTCGTGTGAAGCAACATAAAAGTGCATAACTTTTGATCTTGCAGTTTTAGTACTACTTAAAGGTTTTCGACATTTTCAGCAGACATCCAAATTTTTTATTATTAAAACTCTAGGGATTCAAAACACCTCAGTTTGTCTAACAACCGGCAAAGTTGTTTAAACTAATGATAATGATGATGCATGAAATATACTGCTCTTTTTATGCTTTCGAGTACTATTTTTGGTACTTTGCAGAAGTCTCGACGTAATTTTGTAGTTTTTGTACAAGAAAAAGCATTTTTTGGTTTTTTCGGACGTATTTTACAACTAAATTTGTACTAAATTTCATGTACTACTTTGTACTTACTTTGGGTCCTGAAAGTCCTACTTTACGCCTAAATATATCTGGTCACCTTATTCTTATCATGCATATGAGTTGAGTTGAAATGAGTTCTATGGCACATGTAGTTTCAAGTGAGCTGTTGTGAATATTTTCACTCAGTTAAATCCATAATTCCACAACTTGTATGCATAGATATAACAATAGTTCTTATTATGGCTTGCTCCTTTTGGCTCGACCGAGCACGTGAAACCGGCAAAAAATGATCATGATGATGATCATGATCATTATCATCATCATCTTCAACTTGCAGTAGAAAAACATTATCAACCGATAGAGAACCGTTGCAATGCAGCAGTGGGAACAACAGCCCCGGTAAATAATGTTAAAAGTTACATTAGTCTGCCTGCGTATCCTTCCTTCCTTCTTCTTTTCCTGATGCCGGAAAAATACCCGCATATTGTTGTCTCCTTCTTCCGTCGTCTCAACTTTGTGTAACAACATGCATTTTGCTGCATTCAGCAGTATACCAAATTATGAATAGACTCTTTGTAAAATGAAAGTTAGAAAAACTCCGAATTTATATCTATAAATGTACCTATATACACAAGTGCATTAGTACATACTATACCACCATCACCACCACCACCTAAATAGTTTTTTCCCCGCCGCTGTCGACGATCAGTGTGATTCATCCTCCTCCTCTTCTCTAAATGACTTTAGTCTGCTGACGAACAAAAACGCCCGTTATTCCGTGTTGCTCTCAGTTCTTTCCCGTTTCTCGCCTTTTTCCTCCTCCGAATAATTTTTACTCCTTTATGCTCTTTCTTACTTTACTTACGTCCTTTTTCCGACAAAAACGTGTGGAAAATGAAGACAAAAGAAGAGTCCAAAAATGTCAGTCGTCTGAGTCTGGTCTGGTGGAAATGGATGGTTATAGCATGCCTGCCTATAAAACCGATTTTCAATGAGTTTTTCTTATGCCTATATAAGTTGAATGAAGTGTATGTAGGTTTGTTTTACGCGTTCTTTCGCCGTGATTGCTTACACGGCTTACTTTAATGACGATGATGATGGTGTTTCGTCTCTCATAAGTTCTTTGTTCTCTTGTCTTGTGTTATTCTTGTAGCAGTAATAATAGTAGTTGTAAAGTCTTATCTTCATGAAATATACATGACATACAACTAAAATATGTATCCTTTCTCCCTCTTGGTTTAAAGTAAACTGGCTTTTCACCGCCGCAACATATTATGCATATTGCATGCATGCCAAGAGTCAAAGGCATAATAAGGGTTATACTGACTGTGAAAACTTACTAATAATACGATATTTTTCGTCTGGTTTGGTTTGGTTTGCCTTTTCGGTTGCTGCTGGTTTGGTGTGGGTTTCTCTCTGATACAAAATCCAAGTCTGATGTAAATGTTTAACTAAGTTTGTAACTGAAACCAAGTATTTTTGGATCCGGTGGTGATCTTTATACTTTTATTCTTTGCTTTTGCTCGTCTTTTGCCGGCTGCATTTTCTCTGCACTGTTTCTTTATAAAAAAGAAGCTTTGCTACATATTCTCGGTCACACTACCACCGCACCGCATAGATCTAAGGTATTATAATAATGGAGCAAAAGCAGCATATCTAATAAGAATGTGCATTCATGCACCATAAAGTATTTATAAAAGACAGGCCTCTGACAAGGAACAAGACAAGTCACACAGGGAAAACATGGGAAGGGGATTTGTTGGGTTTTGGGTAGGTAAACTAAAGTCATAGTCATGCAAAAGAAGAAGGAGAAAAAAATTGTATCAGGATACGCATTTATATGACATAACATGATCATCATCACGACACGACGATGATAATTTGATATTTTTTTTCTTCTCAGAACACATCAGAATATGGGCAAAGTCATAGTCATAGGGCAGCAGGGAGGGCATGGGCATAACCAGAAGAGTGAGAGACATAAAAAAGAAAACCAGTTGTATATTTAGCAATAAAAAGAGTTGTACTTTTCCTAATCAAAAGGTCTTGTTGTTCGATAACCCGAGTAAATTAAATTAGGTGAATGAAGACAATTTTGATTTAATTTTCTGAAAGATCAGAAAAATACAAGTGGAAATGGATTCAAAAGAGAAAAGTAATGTTAAAGTCTGTGGGGATATGCATAATATACTTATTTACTTGCTGGATTGATTGAGCGTGCCAGTGTTGATGTGGAAAATGACGACGAAGGAACAAGTTGAGTGAAAGGGAAAATTTTTATAGATGAAGAATGAATGAATGAGCTAAATGAGCGTAGTATTATGTAGTGTAAACATTTTATGTCTGAACTCCTGAATGTGTAAAGTATTCACCGAGAAGTATCCGGTGTGAACTGCCGGGTATCACCCGTCACATCCTACATTCGTCATGCATTAGTAACAAAGTCAAAAGGCCTTTCCCTGGCATCAGTTCAAAGAAGTCATAAAACTCAAATAACTATAAACTATCAAGTTTGTAAATCTGTCTGCTGGTTTGGCTTGGTCTCTCTCTCTCTCTCCCCTGCTGCTAGGCTGGTGACTGCTTATTTTTTGCACAGTAACAACACATATACATAAGGTCATAAAAGTTTGATTTCTATTATTATAGATATTTGTTCAGTTTTCACAGATATAAGTTTTTTATAAGCCTGCTCTACATTATCATAATGATGGAGGCTGAGAGGAGAGAGATGTGATGATGGTGATGTCGATGTGATGGGCTATGATGATTCATTTTACAATTCTAATAGGAGAAAAAAGGTGCTTGACACTTCTAGTGTGTGAGGTGGTGTGTGGTACAAAAAACCCAACAGCGAATATAATGAACACAGAAATAAAAAAAGTGCACGTAAAAGTCGAGTACCACACGTCGACAGGCAGCAGACAGAGACATTAAATATTGGCAAAGTAAAAAAAGAGTATTTATTATGTGCCCACCTTGTGAGTGATTATAGATACCTATTTAAAATAAATTCATCATATATAAGCAGTTTGTATGAATGCTTTACAGCAGTAAAAAAGGAATTCGGCAAAGAATTACTAAAGTGAGTGGTGGAGTGAGCGAGAGAGAGAGATGGGAAAAAAAGTAATTGACTTTTTTCTTCATTACAAAAAGTCATCACACATTTACTAAGAGACGGATGGAAGGAGAAAAGACATTGGCATTTTGCTCAGCAGCAGTCTAAAGATCAGTATTAGATCAGACTCAAGACATTATCACCGAGTTTTGACATGATGATGACTTTGGCACTCTCGGTAATATAACCAGAGACCACGGACAGATTAGCAAACATGAGTACAAGAGAAGAGGAAAAAATTAAGCAAAAAAATAAATGTGTAACAGGCCGTGCAAATGTACAAAATACTTTTGTACACATTCCTTTATCCTTCCTTTCCTTTCTTCTTTGAATAGAAATGAATCATCGTGAAACGAAATCATCCTCATCATTTCGTACCATTCATTTTCGACATTACATCATTCTGTAACAAAACATTCCACTTGATTCTCAGCACACACAACCAAATCCCTCAGCTTATTGTAGTTTAGTGAGCTGCAACAGAGTGGTTGCCGTTGAACGATTAGGTTTTATACCTCTTCACCTCCACAGAAAAAGGTTGTACGTAAATAGTAGTAATTATAATCAAATATTATATAGGTATGCAATGCAAAAAAATGAATTGCCTAAAGCTTCACACTTGCTACTTGCCAATCGCTTTTATGAATGTATATATTTCTAATCGGCAAATGATACTTTGTTTTAAAAAAAATACTTTGAAGAGATGAGTTTAACGGTCGCCGGTGGTCAGACATTTGAAGGGTTTAGATTTTTTGTATGAGTACCATGTTTAACATGTGTGTGATGATAATGATGGAACACATGATAAGCTCCCACTGTGATCTCTCCCTTTGAGCTCCGCTCGTATTGATTGATTGAAATGAAAGCACATCACAGTAAATTGCAACATTGAGCAAATACTTGAGACAGTGAAGATGTGTCAAGCCAAAAAATGTGTTGCTATTTACTTTGTTGTTTTTCCTCATGTTCAAAGGTAAAGAGTAGGTATATGACAGACAGAGAGAGAGAGAGGCGAGAGAAATGGGATGCATACAAAATTCTGACATGAAAAGGCAATTATTGCACTTTTACAGATTGAACTTATTGATTGAAAATGAGATTTTCATTAAAGTTCAAAATCAAACGGATAGCGACACGGTTAATAAAATAAGCAAGAAAATTGTTTGCAGGCGAATTCACAATCAGTCAGATTGTCTTGGTTGGTTGGTATGCTTTTGTTGTATTCATCCGTCGTATGCACTGCACACTATTATATGGTGTAATGGTATTCATTTTCTACCTGCTGTTTTTTTTGCAAGGATCATGTATCGGTATAATATCCTGATGGTTCTAGTAAAGTGCGAGGTGATCATCATCATGATCACGGTGGTATGACGGCTGGACGTACGATATGTAATTCCGTCTCTCTGTCCGAGGCCGATCTGAAAAAGCCAAAGCCCGACTTACAAAAAAATCTGCGTCTGAAGGAGAGATGAGGCTATTAACTGGGTATATTTTTTTGCCACATGCATATTGCCAAGACAAGTACACAACCTACAAATGTGTCCTGTCATAAAAAAATACAAGAGAGCGAGAGCCTCTGGGCATTCAGCGATTCCTGCATAATACAATGTACACATACAAAAAAGTTATACATTCACTTATTATCGTAGTCAGCAAGCATAATATTTCATACGTTCGTACACACTCCGTCCTTCTCACTTAAATAATATGATCATGTTGGTTGATTGGGGAAAGTCGAAGAAGGACGAAAGAGCTTTGCACTCTATTCCACTCTCATCATCATCTCACGTTGATCATCATCATCATATTTGCCTTTTTTCCATTCCAATCCGACACTTCTTCCAATTCCAACAAAGAAGCGACTAGCAACAGTGCAAAAATCTAAAAAGCCAACATTGCAAGACGCAAGACGCTTGAGCTTCAATCTCGTCAAAATCACATCTCACCTGTAAAACAGTGTGAAGCAGCAAAACGAAACGAAGAAAAAAATCGTCTTATTGTTAGTTACCTTTATACCTAATAAACCAACTTAAATAAAAAGAATTATATCACTATCCACTTTATGTATATTACATATAAATCTTATTCAAAATATAATATAGGTACGTGATGGATGATATGCATACACATACCTTTCTGGTAGTTTTGCATGAAACATGTATCCCTGCTTAACATAGCATCAAAAGTTGATTCTTGTTTTTTTTTGTTTGCTGGATAAAAGCCAACAACATTATAGGTATGTACATACTTTTCTTCTTTTACATACCTTTTGGTAGTGAAGTGCTGATGGAATGCGCATGGAATAGTAAAATAAGTAGCAAATGCACACAAAAAATGTTTCGCTGTTTCTTATACTGACTTGAAGACGATCATGATGATCATGATGATGATGCTGATGAATTTGGTTAAAGATTCAAAAGATATGATGCGTAATCTTCATATTCGGCTAAGTACACGTACGATTCTAAAGTACACGTTTTATTTCATACGCAAAAAAAAATTGAAAGCGAAGAACTAGAAGAATACGCTTTTCCGACCGAACATTTAAGAATTTTTTGCTGCAGAGATACGCTCCGTGGACTAAAAGTCATTTCGTTTCATTATTATTGCTTTCTTACTATCACACACACACATAGTTTACGTGCTTTTTACAAATATACATACCTACATGCATTCATAAAAAAAAGATTTTTTTCGGTATATAAATATATTTATAGCAGATGTATCATGTATCCAAACATGAAAGCGTGTTACATAAGAAAAATCAGTATAAACGTGAGTGTGAGAGAAGGTGATTGTGAATCTGAGCATTGCATTGTGGGAGTCAGTCAAGTCGGCTGGGAAGAGAGAGAATATGACGGTGATGACGATGATAATGTTGCTAGCTACTCATTTTTTTGTTTCTTCTGTTCTTTCTAACCAATTCAAGTTTAACTTTTCTTGTATCCTATTCAGTATTCAGCCAAGCCAGGAGACTTGTCTAGCTGGATTTGGTGGTTATCCTTTAAGTAGAAAAAGATATATATATATGCATAATACGTCTGGAAACTGAATGATATATACATATCATGCATATTAAAGGATATAAAAACGTTCGTGTAAATATGTTTTGGTGTTTTTGTATGCCTTGCCTAATCGTGGTTATAATCGTAATTTCCACAATATGTTCTTTTAACTCATGTGGTGGCATCACTATCTTGTTCACTTTGCATCTTGTTCTATGAAAACTCATCTTGCTCTCATCTATTAGTCTAGAAGCTCTCCTGCTTCGTTGATGTTAATTTTTTGCTTATGTTTTTTATAAGAGAATAGATACGCGACGTGTTTCACAAAAAATGTGGTCGAAGCCCGCTCAAATGGTCTTTGTCTTTTTGTAAAGAGTTACTCTCTGAGCTTTTCTTATTTTTACTCTTTATCTTCTTTTCTTTCTTGGTTAATTTATTTAACACAACACATCGCATTCAAAACAATCAGTGAGAGAAGCAATAGAACAAGTACAAGTGGAAATAAAAGCAAACCACACAGCTACTCTTGGTTAATCTTCTGTTCACATGAAGTCAAGTCAATTGTTTAAAGAAAATCCTTTAAAAGTTTCGTTGTTGTCGAGTTTCGTCGTGTTCATGAGCCTTGGTTTTGGTTCTCAGAAGATTATATTTATATAAGAGAAAAAAGGGTTAGTTTATTGAGCGTGCAAAGCAAGAATATATACTTTTTATAGTATAATCATACTTAGGTATATTAAGGTAATGACTTTGTGTACACATAGGCATGTGACTACGTGCATTGCAAGAACACCTTCTCCCCGTGTACCGATCCCACACAAAAGTCATTATAAAAACTCACGGGCATATTTTTTAATGGGTTGCTGGATGAGAAAGATGAATGTTTTTTGAAATGAGCTATTTCGTAGTAAAATATGGCAATAAAATGGATGTATGAATGCACACACATATGTATATATTTGTACATACAATATAATAGGTATACTCTATATAGATATACGCTTGACGCTTGCTTTTTACACTTGTTCTTGCTTTGCCTTTTGCCACCACCGACGACGTTGTTGAATTGAAAATTTACACACTCCGCACAATATGTCATAGTCATTCATGATGAGGCTGATGGGAGGTTATTGACGATAAGTTTTTATGGTGCTTACGTTACAGAACACACTCACAAGATGATGAAAAAATTCACGTACAGAGAGATTTTTTAGGTACGCTTCGCATTTTTCTTCACTCTTCTCGTAACTCAATTTCTTGAAAAATTTTTGCATCTTATTATTTTTGCCTTCTCAACTTTTTTTTACAAACTTTTTCGCA
The DNA here is from genome assembly GCA_034693345.1 of Entomobrya multifasciata. Lineage (NCBI taxonomy): Eukaryota > Metazoa > Arthropoda > Collembola > Entomobryomorpha > Entomobryidae > Entomobrya > Entomobrya multifasciata. Next base: position 8,269 of record JAQFXM010007805.1, read on the forward strand.
TGATTGCTTTGGATGGATGAATGAGAAAATAGGCAATGATACGACCGACGAACAGGAGATGACGAGGAATACCAAGAAGAAGGAAGGAACAAGAAAAGGGTAAAACGCTTAGGATGATATGATAGTTGATGTTGATGATGATGATAACATAAACAAAAGCTTCCATCCCGCTGATATGGTTTTTATGTGTGTGTATTTCTTTAAAAAATGTATGTTACCGACAGCAGACAGGTTATTTTCATTATGTAGGTCAGGCATTTGGATCAGAAACAAAAGACAAGGATTTCTTAAGTTTATCGCATCTTATTTTTCTTCTTGTCTATAACAAATTTATCTTGTGTCTTGTGCAGTCTCATCTCATCTCAAAAAACCTCATCAAAGATTAGATATAGGCTAGAGAGGATCATTTTTATGTACAGGGTATAATAGTGTCATACTCTGACCATGCCATGTGGATGGATACAAGAAGATGAATGCCAGGAGCAAAAAAGTATAAAAAAGGTGCTAAGCTCAGGAGAGGACAACGAAGATAACAAGACACGAGACCACTGAAAAGTGTGAACTGCACAGGGTTACGTTACGACATTTTATGCACCAGTTCAAGTCAAGAAGATAGACCCATAGTCTAATTACATAGTTTATTAGGATCATTCTCATTGTCCAATTAAATATTCCGTGCAGTGTAAACTTAAAAAGATAAATGTTTTGGAGGCTGCTCGATGCTCCAAAACTTGCTAAATTTTGTTGGAGCTCGCTCGTGGGATCGCATCGAGATCCATCCTTTTTTCACTACAAAACTACAAGTTGAGTGGTTCACCTAATTGCGTTGTAAATTATAATTGCACATTAGACGAACGCTGAAAAACAATGCTAGCCACCTATTTTCTACCGGTGGTGTGTGTGTGGGTAAATGAGTACATATCCAGTGTCTAACTGCATACAAAGCTATAAAAGGTTAAGCAACAGTGACAGCTACGGCAGTCTTCGCAAAAAATACGACGCAGTAAAAAATGAGAAGAAACGAAGCAAAAAAGGGCGAGGTGCGTGTCTCATTCCAAAAATATATGCATACCTATATTCACACATTATCCAGCAGCCAGACAAGACACCATATAATAAAAAAGGCTGCTTGTATAATAATAAGAAAGCGTTCTATTTTTTGCTTTGTCGCATTTAACCATATCTCTTATACTTATATATGCAGCATGCAATAAACGTGTTTCCGGTCGGTGAATTAGATGTGAGTCTTCGTCTGCTTTGCCTATATAAATTGCGCAATAAAAAGTACCTTATATTCAATCCAAGCCAAATGTTATAGTCAAGCCAAGCCAGTAGTGCTTGTGAACTTCCTACGTTGTACCTACCAACCTACCCTACCCTGAATGCTAGAGCAGTTGAGTAGGACAGGAATATTTAACAAGTCCAGGCCAAGAGGAGGAGAGATAAAGAGGGCCTTCACAAAGGTTACTTGCCTTTTTCCTGTCCTTGAGACTGAGAGACACACGAAAAAGAAGAACGAAAGCGTTCTCCTTTTTCTTGATGCATACGTAAAAAATATATTTGCTGTTGTTTTTCGCACGTTAGCCATATGCTTCCCAGAAAAAATCGAAAGAAAACCAAGAAAATTACGCAAGTGCAGTAGTAGTAAAAAGTGTGAGTATTCGCAAATAAATTATATTAATTTTTGCAGCTTTTCATTTTCATCGGAAAAGAACGCTTAAACAAAGAAAATAATTTTTTAATGGGAGCAGCATAAAATTGTTTTCCTTTGCGAGAAAATAAGAAAATTGAGAGAAATGAAAAACCCTCAGCCAGCCACTGACTGACTGACATAATAATGTTCCTCTTATGAGAAAACAACAAATTTGCAATTTTTTTAGCTATTCAGCCAGCCAGTCATCATAATAATCATCATCATTACTCCTTTCCCATATTACTGCATCATGCAACCAAGAATACCACGCGAAATGTCAAATGTAAATGACCAAAAAACGAACGCTTAATAGCGGGCATGCTTGATGTATGTATTTATCTTATATACCTATACATCAATTACATATGCACGACAAAGGGAAAAATATACAGCTGCCTCTGTCCATTTATATGCATTACTGTAAGTAGGCAGACATCTACGGATCGGGAATATCGGGGATTAGTGTCACCATATGCTACAAATGACATGGTGTTTTGTACTTTCTGGAGAACAATAATATAGTGGTTTTTATAATTCCAGTTCTACATGCATACATTGTCTCTCTCTCTCTCTCTCTGCTTTTGTTCTCCACTTTCTTGATAATGGGCACATTGGGGGAACAGGAACGAGGAAAAGGGAACGGAAAGTGACAGAAATTGGATAAAGAATGGAGACAAACGTTTTAATACAAAAACCATTTGTACAGTTATTACCGCCGCTGCTACACAAAACCAACCCGACTTTTCTATTATATCAGTAATCATGATCATCACCATTTCCATCACTTTCTGCCTCTGCCCCACCATCAATAACAAAAAAAATCAACCAAAGTTCCATTCACTCATGCTGTAATTCACACATCTTTTCAGAACAAAACAATTCACCACCAAACGGGCATGATGTTACTGGACATCGTTTTGTTTCGCAGTATGCATGTATGCTTGTTTAGATAGTATTCATCAAAAAAAGCTTTACAAAGAAGAGCATTATACAGTTATACAGTATACATATATATAGCATAACATACATACCAATTTCCTTTAGTATAACCCATAAGAGGTGGAAGCAGTCACCGGAAATTCCATTGACTGGATCAGGATTTTGATCCAATCTGATATTTAAACGATAAACGTCGTAAACAGCTAAAGCGTGTGCTGTTAAGAGAAAATTGAAGGCATTGTGCACTAATAATGCATTCACAAGTTAAAATCTTTCTATATCGTGCATACAAGTAATTTGACCGCCACCGTTGTCGTCGGCGGCTTATGTATATTTATTATCATCCGTATATCCGTCTTCTTTCAAAAACATCCTATATGATTAGAACGTCATTTTGTTATACACATTAGGAACATGGAAGTAGGAAAGGAAAACATAGCATCGCTTTAGATTGTTGTACTTGTATTGTATCCTCTTTTATAAAAGTAAAGTATGCAAATTTATGAAACACAGGTTCAAATCTTGGCCTCCGTTGGATCCCTTTT
>JAQFXM010007806.1:0-11444 GCA_034693345.1 Entomobrya multifasciata
TATGTATACAAAAGGCATGCATGGCTTTTGTGTAAGAATGCCCACGAAAACAGTTTCACAAGTTGTGGTGTGAGTACGGTAGAGTTTTTGTGTGCAACAGATGAGACTCAAGCCCATGAAAACAATAACAAATCTGTGTTCTTTAACAAACACACCAGCATATGGATAAAACAGATTATTACTGTATCATTAAATTACCAACGTATTTAATCCTCTTAACGAAGTACACGTTTTTATATACAAATGAAGATTTCCTTAAATCAACCTAACAACAAATCCCCTATTTATTTAATTTGAACAGGTTCTGATAAACACAAAATATTCGCTATGGCAAGCAACGGTAAAACTGTATTTATGTCTGAGGTGATTTTTTTAAAAGGAATTTTAATTAACAAGTAGTAATAATGCAGTAGTAATAATTTTTTGCAATGTTGTGCTTAAGATAACAGAAGGAGTTCCCAGAACAGTAACTTGGACACTGAAAAATTGGGAAGATTGTCACGAAATATTAGTGCAGGAGGCTGATTGTGTTTTCAATGTCGAGGATGTAAAACTGCGTTTTTTCTTACGTCCTTTTACCAAAACACTTGGTCAGTCTAATAAGGACCCGGCCGTTACGTGTAATTATTACTCACTTTGTGTACAAGTTTTGAGTAATCAAAGAAAAGTGTGCTTGAAGGTGGCGACATCTTTTGACTGTAAAGGTAAGACAGATAAGTCTAAACTAAAAACGCGAAAAATCTATTATGTATTATTATGTAATGTTTTTTTAAATTCTAGCAAAATACGTAGTGGTTAAAAAATCTGCAGAAAATCTAGACGGTGTTACAATTGTGGACCCAGAATTCTTTAAAATTGGTGGCTGGTATTGGCGATTTTGTTCAAGCGAAATTTGGTCTGTTGGTGGCACAGATTTTAATCCATCAAATGAGGAAGAATTTGAGATCAACATTACAACAACCTTGCGCCAGTGCATTCAACAATGTGATTCGAATTCAAAATGCAAATATGCAAATGAACAGAAAGTTGAGAAATTTCCGATGATAAGTCAACAACTTTTACAACATCCGGAAAATCGTTTTGCTGATGTTTCCCTACAAATGCAGGACAATGTGACCATTCGAAGTCATCGATTGATACTAGCAAGTATGATAAATATTAGTGAAAATAATTACAATATATTATATGTATGCTTATGAATTTATTTTTATTTTATTTACTGATTTCAGGTGCCAGCCCAGTTTTTGAGGCAATGTTTCTTTCTGACTTGAAAAAGACTCAAACAGGCATTGTTGAGATTGCAGATGTTTCCTCTGACGTTATGAAAGTTCTCATAGAATACATGCACTCAGGAAAAGTTAATCCGTCTTCGAATCAGCTTATCGATCAAGTTATTTATGCTGCCAGTAAATACCAAATGGATGGGTTGGTAAAATATTTTGACAATGCATTGATTACAATGTGCAATCCGGGGAATGCTCTTCGTCTACTTAAACTGGCCAACAAATTTAATCTGTCAAATGCATCTTTGGATTTACAAAAATACACAGAATTGTAAATGCACGTTTGCTTACTTGTCTATTTAATATATCAGCAATTGTTAAGGAGTATTTACTAAATATTGGTATGTTCCTTTTTCAGAAATGCATTGGAAATCGTGATGAACCAGCTCCAAAATGCCTGAAAGTATGACTTTCTGTAATGTGATATTTACGTGGAATTTATATTAAAATTTCTATCTTTTTACGAAATATTAAAAATATTATAGACATAATTAGATAACTGGTGCTTAATGTTGGGTTTGCTATTTGTTCAAACCACTTTAGAATTAAAATTTAGAAAAATGCCCTTAGAATTAGTTACATTTATTAGCAATTATATGTTTGTCTAAGGACGGTATGTTTTGCTAGCACAAAGATGTATGTATGTGCATATTTGATTGGTAAGTATGTATCATAAAACTACATATGCCTGTATCTTAAAGGTAATGAATATAGTGCTGATAATTGATATTATTTCAAACATATTTTTTTACTTTTGAGACATCATTATTTAGTTTATAAAAAATATTAGCTTTAATTTTTAAAATGTAAATAAGCAATAACGATTTGATAACTTATATAATGAATTTCTTATGCGAAGAATACTCTTTAAATTTACTGAGGGTATAATGTCCATTTATCAATATTTTTATGAATTATTTTAGCAAAAATTCCAATTTCTTTCAAAACGTGTAAATCAAGTAAAGTATGTGAACGAAGTAATTTAATAAAATCAAAATCCATGTATCAAATCTTGGTTTTAAGCTAACACGTAAACTATATTCTAAGCATGGTACACTAATATACAAATATTGTCAATTGAATTATAATTTTCCCTTTGAAATCTGATGCAAGTGCAAACAAACTGTTCCAAACGATATTTTTAACTGTATTCAATCGCAGTGCATCTTTATTTCATTCATTTTTTAATTAATATATTGCGATTATTAGTTTTAATATTGGTCATAATAAATAAGATTGATATATTTGTTGTATTTTAAATTCTGGTGTACAATATTCTTTTTTAAACATGTACATTCATTTCATTTGGAAGCGTAACACTTTATCAGACATTTTATTATTTTTTAAATTATACTTCATATGAAACACTAAATTTCGCGAGCTTTTGTAAAATTTATCGCAATTGTCACACTTATATTTTGCAGGTTTAGCTCAGGTGATGACAACATATGCGGAAATGTGTTTTTATAAATAGCACAAGAAATTGTCTCTCCTCCAATTTTTTGGCTGACATGATTCCATATTAGAAATCTTACTGAAAGCCCCTTATCCCGGAAAAAACTTATGTTCCATATGTGTACGCAGATATCGTCTTAAATTCGATTTATTTGAGAATTTTACTCTGCAAATTTTACAATTAAATGGGACTTCTCTAGTGTGGGATCTAATGTGAATACTTTTCACTTCTAAAGTGCAAAATTTCTTCTGGCACAACCCGCACTATACCAGCTTACCTGAACATGGCGAACATGGGAAAGTATATATATATATATACATATATAAGGGTATGTAAATATGTAATCATAAAACTATATCATGAGTGTTTACATTTATAAATCACAAGACCACTTAAAAAGAGAACTATTTCATATTTATAAAATAAGATATGGGATAAATAAATGTATACATTGTCTTAATAATTTATTTAAGTTATCAGGTGCTAATTAAAAGATTGGATAAATCATTTACAAAACTGGGGCACAGAAAATATGTATAGTAAACTTCAGTGCTTTGGAGAAAATAGGAAAGTTTGATCATTGCTTTTCTTCACATGCACGTTTTGAAAGTGTTTCTTCAACGAACTCTTTGTTTTATAAATTTTATCACATCTGCTGCATTTTCTTGTTCCAGGTTCATGTACTGCTGAGTGGCTCTTCAGCAACGGAATCGACGCAAACATTCCTTGACAAATATTACATGAATACGATTTTTCTTCAATCTTTTGTAAAATGTGCTCTAAATATCTAGCATTTGATGTGAATTCCCTCCCACAGAAAATACAGCAGAACCTTTTTATTCCAAAATGTGATTGCTGATGTCTTTTTAAATTTCCTCTTTGGGAAAATCTCGCACTACACTTTAAACATTTGAAGGGCTTTTCACCAGTATGTGTTCTCATGTGTGCATCTTTTAAAGATGAAGTGTAAAACTCCGTTTTGCATAAGTCACATGGGTGTGGTTTCTCCTGAGTATGTCGTCGAATGTGTCCAAACAAGTTATTTTTACTTGTCCATACTTTGTCACAAAATATACATGAAAATCCGCTTAGACGCAGATGCACGTTTTTTAGATGATTTTGTTGATTAACTTTGTTGACAAATCGCTGATCACATAAATTACATTTTATCGGTTTAATGGCTGGAGCGTGAGTTCTTGAATGATATTGCAAATCGTATTTGATATAAAATGATTTCGAACACAAACTACATTTAAATGACTTGCTGTTACTGTGACGTTTGACGTGTTGGTAAAGAGCTGGTTTACTTAGCAACTCCTTATCACATATTTTACATGAGTACTTAACTTTATTACTTGCATGACGACTGTTTATGTGTTGCTGTAGACAAATTTTTGTGGTATATGCATTTTCACAATGCGGGCAAACGAATCTTTTGATTCTCTTATGAACAGTTTCAATATGAGACTTCAATGATCCTGTTGAGGTAAACAATTTTTCACAGATATCACATCCATATTTTATTCCACTGTGAATCCTTTTAGTATGGGTAGCCAAACTCCAACGGCTGGAAAACAGTTTTAAGCAAAGCTTACACTTTGGCGATTGTAATAATCTATGAGACATGTTATGTCTTTTTTTTAAAGGATTGCTATTATTTGTGGAATAATTTAAGACACATGACCAATGATCGAAAATATTTTGAGGTTATTAAATACGTAAATTCTGGTTCGCCATATTGCCCCCGTTTACATGGGTATTCAGTTCGTTTATCAAAATGATGTTTAGGTAGGGTTTCACTATATTTTCTTAAATTTATTGCACCAAGGACAGAAACAAAACGATACTTATTTTCTAATTGACCACGTTATTGAAATTGGACTCCGAAGGACTTTTGATGTCAATTGCTGCACTGATAAAATTTGTTATCGTGTAAAGTCTAAAATATTTGCGTTATGTTTGAAGGAATCAACTTTATTTCTATCGTAAATACTTTTTCATAATACCAAATCCATATGTTTACTAATCGCATGACGAGATTATTAAAACATGCCAAACTAATTCTATACAGTTCACAAATTTTGTATATTAATATAATATAAGCATTCTTAAGTTCTTTATTATGTCTGCTTGTTTTATAAATATGCCATAACTAACACAATCATTTAAGATAACCACTTGTTTTACAAACGCTGTATTTATTTAATTTAATGGCACTTGGCATATTTAATTTGCACTTAATGGAAAGCCTCCTAAACTGAAAACCACTCAGAATAAGATTTATGTAAGATGTAAGTAAATATTTTCTGATATTATTATACAGTTTGTAGTTTGTATTATAATAAAGAGAAAAATCATCTGCTCAATATTTACTAAATTAAGAGAGACACATCTGGTATATTTAGTGATGTGATATACCTGTAGACCTCCTCCTTCAAGATGATGATAATATTCACTCAACACACTCTTCTTGCTTATATAATACATTCAGTGTATGTACATCTTATACCTATTCACTGACCACAATAAAAAGTACATTGGAGAGAAAAAATATAGCATTTGACAAAATGAGCAAAGAGTGTCTCTGTGATTAACCAGAAGATCAGAACTGGACAAACCACATTCCATTCTCATTACATCAAAATAGTTTTGGAATATTCATGTTCATTAAAATCAACAAGTGTCCATATGTTTGTGCATGTTATATTCAAAACACTTGTATAAAAATGTAGAAATAAACGTTTTAAGCCCATGGCAAAATAATTAAAAGTTTCTTTTATGGAATCGAACATTATGCACAAACAAAGTGCGACCTAACAAATTTTCTCAAGCGCAGTTTCTAACATCACATAATCATAGTGTCGTATGTTTCATGTTATGCATTGTGACAAAAAACAAAGTACAATATCAAATCTGAGAATCTATTTAACCATTTATTTTGGCAACGTCCATAAATAAAAATTCGGCTTTAAGCGTATTAATAAATAGAACTTGATTTGTAAAATCTCTGTACCACGCATGCATACATATTATGTTGTGAAAGGGTCAACAAACATAAAATTGAAGCGGGAGTGCTTCAAGTGGTTATTGAACTATAATTTTTATTTGCATGTTGGCAATGAATATCAATATCAGTTTTGTTTTAGTTTTAGAAAAACAGTAACTTGCATGTGTTGGATTTTTGCTTATTTAGAGTTTTCAACAAATAACGTCGATTCACATACATTTTAACCACATGAATTTAACTTCGATATATATAGTTAAAAGAAATAATAATTTCCAACAGACATCAGTGGTCTTTTTGCTAGTGAAATGGCTTTTTAATTCCAAATCACAATCTTTTCAGAGAGAAAAATAATGAAAGTAATATCGCTGAAAGAATTTCTAAAATAAATATGATACATGGGGTTCACATAGGTGTCCGCTTTCTCTCGTTTTTCACATGTTCTTAAGGCCCACCAATTGAAATAATATTTATGACAAGATTATTTGTGATAACGGGTACAGAATTGACATCTTTATGTTTTCATATCGTAAAATATGATACATAAATAAATGCAAAAAATAAGCTTCTAACATTTTCACTTTTACTGCTGTAGTTGTTGGCATTGTGTTTGCAAACATTCACACGTGGTCCACCGATGAGATCAAGTGGAAACTCATTCTTATCTGTGACATGTGGCTGATAATGAAATGAAAATTTTATTTTTTGCGTTTTGGTTGGTTTTTCTACTGACAGTAAAAACATTTTTCTCCAAATTTATTCTGATTTATTCTTTATTGTGTATGTGAAAAAGTATCTAAATTTTATACAGGATATTCACGGGATTTTAAGTGGTAGGGATAATTTATTTATTCATTTATGCACGCTTAAATAAATTATAACCCTAACTTCAGAAATTATAAATGTAAACTAGTACTTGTCATAAGCATATTCTACTTTTCATGCATATCTACTTGTTGGAGTTATTCAACATTATACGTCAACGTCAGTGGTTATGATACATTATGTCTGAAATATATTTTAGCCAACTCACAGCAATCTATAACAAGATATCTACAGAAGATTTAATACTTTTCGTCATGAATACACTTGTGTGTTCACACGTCAAAGAAAAAGCCCACGAAACTTGAGACAACTACACATGTGCAGCTGGTTGAGATGTAATACTATATTACTAAGAAATAGTTTATTTTATAAGAACCAACCATCTAAGTCACGCTTTAAGAAATATTGCCGGTTGTTTTTGTTGAATTACATCACCAATACATTACACAATTAAATATACGGCTGTTTACCTCAGTCACAATACATTACTAGCTACAACAACAACCAAAAGTCATTTTAACGACACAATTTATAAATTCTCAACGAATTGCTAAATTACAAATCAAAATGGACCAGGATTCAACACTGCTGGGAAATCTATTTTCCCCAGAGGTATACTTTATTTTGTTTTCTTACACAATATTTTCTCAAACAATGTGAAACAGAATAGAAGACAAAACATTTATAAAAAATAATTACATGCCTTTAATTTGTTACAGGTTTGGACGCTAGTTTTAGAAAAGTTTGCGAAACGCAACGCCTTTAATGATATTGAAAATTCTATCAATGAATCCCTGTACTTCCGGAAACTACTTAAAGGAAAAATAACAACTTTGCTGTTTCCTAAAGTGTTTGAAAAGTTGGCACCAAAATACGAGAATGGAGATGATGATGCATACGACGAAGATGCACTGGAATCAACCGAAGACAAATTGAATGAAAACCCTGACCGTTCGTCTTCGGAGTCGGACGACGATAACGAAGATTTAGACATTTTGCAAAACCCAGGACCCCGAAAGAAAAAGAGACGTGTTTATGACGGAGAGGAATTTCCTGCTGAAAACACATCAGTTTTAAAATGTCGATTGGTTTGCCGCACATGGAGAGCTGGAGTTGACCAGTTTTATCAAAACTTGTCATATCATTACAAAATGAATCACGATCATGATGATTCATTAGACGACACTGAACGCTTTAAAGAAGTTGGCAACTGGACCATTTACCTACTTGATGACACCAAGTTCACTGGCACCGGTAATGAGTGGTCACTAGAGAAATTTAATTCCTTAAAATGCAAAAATACTATTCGATTCCTCCATCACTTTAACGAAACTCATTCGTCAGTTGAGAATTCTAAGAACCCATTTTTAGGAAGAGCACTCAAGATAAAGGATGCTCCAACCGAACGAAATCAAATATTTTTGAAAGCAATCACAAAAATACTGGAAATGTATGGACAACACGTCTGGTTCTGCGTCATATCAATTGGAAATAGTTTTCCCAATATTACAGAGTACTACATCCAGATACGTAATTGGCTAAAACTTATGCCTAACTTAAAGGTTGTACAAATAAAACACCCATTATCTGCCACTGGGACCAATTCTCTATCCGATCGAGAATCAAGGCAACTTCGAAAGGAAATTCGATCCAATCCTTTACCAGAAATGGCAAGTTTGACATGCCTTAAAACAAGTAGAATTCCTGCACCAATATTCAACGAGCTTTTGAACAAACATATTGCAAATATTACAATGTTGGAGGTCGAAACACACCAATCTAATAATGGGTACGATGTTTTCAATCCCATTTTACCCAAATTGAAACACATTTCTTTGACTTTTCACTCTGAGATGGAATTTAAAAACTTTGTAGCTTCGTCAATAAGCTGGAATTTGGAAACTCTGTATTTGGACTATGACTATGATGCAGATTTTATTGAGTGGTCAGAGGTTTTCAAAGCGATCAATAATAAGTGCACTGACACAGTAAAGAGTCTTATGATTAGTTTGCCAAAGGCAAAAACTATAAACGAAAGTGAAAGGCTCTTAAAGGATTGTGCTCTCGGATACAAACTTCAGATGACGCAAGTGAAACGTTTCAAACTTTATATAAATGATCAGGCACCAATTGACTTTATTTTACCTATGCAAAAAAGTCTTGAAGTCTTAGAAGTTTACTTTGGATACGATTCGTTTTGTTATCCACGTCAGAAGGAAGCTCACGTCCCAAGCTGCAACCAATTAATTCAGTTTGCTGGGTTTGAAACGGAATTGTATAATTCCAATATTTGGGATTTGTTTCCAAAGCTGAAGAAAATATATGTTGACCGAAATGAAAAAAGTAATTCCAATTACCTAATATACAAAATACACACCAGGGAAGAATGGCTAAAAATCGGGTAATGGTATCAGTTAATTTGAAATCGGTTGATGTTGGTCTTATTTTGTTTTTGCTCAGAAAAGTAAGCATACTATAAAAAAGGATGTCAGGTGAATAATTTTATGTAGATATTTTGACAATGAAATAAAATCAGATATGATATTGATATTGCGTTTGCATATTTTTAAGGTTTCGAGTAGCTCAAGAAAATGTTATGATTGATAATAATGTTAAGAAATAACTATCTGTAAAATACCGACTAGTTAACTCTAACTTAAAATGTAAGTGGCATTGTTAATATTTTTATCCCTATATTTTGGGTAGTTTAGGAGCATCTGCTTGGTTCATTTGGAATATAATTGGTGACAATTTGCGTTCATGTGAATGGTATAAGTATACATTAAACACATTTGTAATCAAACCTAAAGTAAATTGTAGTACACTAGTAGTAAAATGGCACCTATTCAAATAAGTATATAAAAACCATTGACGATAAAGTTCGTTATTCGTGTAAAATCTGCCATGTGTCATTTACTTGCGGAAAATACATGGAAAATGCAACCGTATTGCTCATCATGGTGTAAAAGCATTTCGTTTTTCTTAGTATGAAGCAACATATTCATCTTCTAATTGCTTTAAGAATCATTTTAATATTCGTCACAAAACAAAAAAGCAATCGGTGTAATAAAACATACCAAAATGTTTTTATTATAACATGTTTAATAGTTAAATGAATGAATGATAACTTGTCATTAAATGTTAAACTTTGTGGTAATATGCTTTTTTAATAATAACTTTGGTAAACTTTAGGATCGTTGTAATATAGAAATATGATATAGTATTTATTTGTTGCTTATGCTCAAACTTTTTAATTTTAAAGTTGAATACGTGAACTTTAATCCTAAATATTAATTACAAAGCTAGTAACAGTGATTTTGAAACAGTATTTAACGATGTTTAACAAAATAAAAGTGTGGCTTATTGCACTGTTTACATGATTTCAGCTTTTGTAGTAGTGTACACATATTGGTATTACATTAAAGATATGTATGTATGTAGATGTAGAGTTATAAGATAGATAGATAAAATGATAACTTAAATACTCGAAATAAACTAAAAGCTTATTGAACACCTTATTTTCTTAATTCATTTGTAGTTTACTATATTATAAACCGTGTTGGCCAAATATGTTATAATTATAACATCTCTTATACTAGCAATACCATTATTTAAAAAATTACCATTTATAGCCATAATGTTGATACGTTATAAAAATAATATAATACATTAGTAATAAGAAACATCTTTGAAGTTCAAGACTTTATGATTACGTTAACAAAATCGTTATCTTTAAATGTTTAATAATGAAAACGATGTTTAAATATTACGAAATAAAGACTTTATTTGAAAACTTATATTATTTGAAAACTTATATTATAAGTTATCCCTATCTTCCACTTTATTAACTGCATTGAATTCCCTACGTACCTTGGCATTCAAATGACGAAAACGTAAATTGTAACATTTGCAACCAAACCTGAATTATCTGGAGTGAATTAATTGTTGACGTTTGTAATGTTCGAAATAACCTTCTGTCTTAGATCCATTATGACGAAAGTTCTCAAGCTTTGGAAACAGTTTCCAAATATTTGAGTCCAACAGTCGTCCTTCATATCCAACAAACTGTATAATTTGTTTCTTCTTATCCCGCTTTGACATGCGTAGTTTGGGAGAGCGTTCCCTTATAATGTGAAGAATACGTAATGTCTTTAACGAATTTGCTGCTGGAAGGATAAAGTCCAAAAACAACTCTTGGTAGAATGTAAAATAAAGATTTTGAAGGTTAGGTAAGTCCAAGCGGCCATTTGCCGTGTGGTCCAAAACCTTTTGATAATCTGCAGCATTACCAGCTTGTGGAAGTTGCAATTCCAGATGAGTCAGTGTAGTGGACCAATTTGTCCCAATAGCTTTAAATATCGTGGAATAATCCGGAAACTCACGTCCGTTAGAATAGAGAACCTTCAAATGTGTTAGCTTCCAATTAAATTCCAGGTTTTCAAGCATTGCAAATTGCTCCATCGACCAAAAGTTTAGATCAAGCGATTTCAAATTTGGAAAATTGACATTTTTGATATCATAATTTGAAAGAGGATATCGGAAGACGTGCAACTTGGCCACATGATTGTTGTTTTGAATCAAACGTTGAAATATTGAAACAGGTATATTTGAAGTTTTCAATTCAACTAAATTTGGGAAATGTGGGAGTTCCAGCCTCAGATCGTTCTCTATTTCAACCCCTTCTTCCAAACTCAATTGATCGAGACCTCTAAAATAGGATGACGGACATTTGGTATCAACGATGCCAAGTCGTTGTACCTTTGGAACCATCTTAATATACTCACATGCCTTAGCATAAGCTTCCAAGTGCTCTCCTGCATTTTGGAATGTACCTTCTATTGTAAATTCCAAACTCCTAATATGATGACTATATGCA
>JAQFXM010007807.1:0-11443 GCA_034693345.1 Entomobrya multifasciata
ACCACTTGGCGTCCATAATCATTTTGAAATTTACGTGACTGAACAGCACTCCATTGATCAACGGTCCATTCTTCTGTACCTGCTTTCGTTGGTCCACAATGTTCTGATAACAAATTGAGCTTGGAAGTCGTACTGCCGCGTTTTCTCAATATTTCTTGGAAATGAAATCCCTGATTCCCAATCTGTGTCTGAAGAATAATCCAACTCTTCATCCAACTCTTTCCTCAGAACTTCCAATCTAGCAGCTCTCTTTTTGAGTAACAACAACTTTGCCTCCCATTCCTTCCGAAGTTTGAGCAGTTCCTCTTGATAACTTGGAGGTGTACGCTTCTTCAATTCATTAAAATACTTGAGCACATTCTCATTTCGAATTCTGAGGAAGGCTTCCGCATCGAATCGGACCTTCTTTTTCTTGGTACCCTGGTCGTCTTGCTTCTGATCATCCAGGTCATCCTGTGAAGAATGGTCCGATGGTGGTGGGCTCGGGAATCTTTCATATTCTGTTCCAGGTGGGGGCAAAGGAATCAGCTTCATGTCTTGATCCTTGAACGCCATCGCAAGTTGTGAACACTCCATCGTCTTGATAGTCGTCTCCTCGTCCTCCAATCTTAATTATCTGTAAATTAATAAATAAATACACCTTTGTTACTTGTGCTCCAATAATCTAAAAACTTCAATAGAGGGTTATGTCACTTTATAAGAAGCAAATATGATGTAATCATTACCGTTAAAAAGTTAATTGTATTTCAAAATTGTTGGGAATAAATAGACGAAGACGTTTGAAAAACGCAAAAGATCTAATATCCTGACAAGAAGGTAGACTTCTTCGAAGATATACTAAATGACAATTTAAATGTGTCACTAATTAAACTAAAAATTCGTAGTGATGATGTAACAAATACGCTCCTATAAAAAATGCCACACAGCACGGTTATCAAGGTTTATCAAATAAACTACAAATGCCAGAGTAGTAATTTAATCACACGATATTCAATTAAAAACAGCAGATCAGTTAACCAATTACTACAATTAATTTTCTCTTGATCAATCCACTCCAACTCCAACTGTTATACTAAAGAAACTTTTCTGTCTTGTCGCTACTCATCTGCCTTTCAACTAAAACGTTTTTCTACGAACGAACACACACAAAGAAAAGTGACCACACACCACGCATTCCTCCAAAATACATTTAAGTATTTCTACTTATGTACATGTATATGTACCATTACTTGTATTCCATTTCAAGTTAGTTTTGTTCAAAAGATAGTTTTATGCGATGCGCGCCAATTACGTAAATTCTACTCGTTTATACAAATTACAGTTGTGATGTTAGTGTGGATTAGCTCATCATTTCGAATTAAATTTGCAAAATTACTCATTAAGGATTTTGGACCTTGTGATTTTAATTTTTAGTTAATATTTTGCTTTCTCTGTGTCTAATATTTAGTGAAAGTATTTTGGATTAGAATATTTTAATATTTTTTTTGAATTGGCAACTTCATGAAGAAATATTTTCATTTGTCATTGAATTACTGCGAACTTCCGGTGTGCACTTTGACCTTAATTCTGAATATTCCCTGTTTTTCTTTGTCCCTTGATCTATTAGAGATATTTTTTGATTTGCTGGTTTTTTTGGAAAGTGGTATAAATACCTGTGAGGATTTTGTAATTGTTATTTATTGTCTTGATAGACGCTCATCGTCACACTGCTTTAATAACAGTTTTGCTCACTGTGATTTTTTTTCCAAATTACGATCACGACTGAGTTTTCATTTATCTCTTGTTGAACTACAGTTTGTAATTTGAAGTTTTCGGGAGAATTTTCATTTCAAGTGAAAGCGCTGTCAGTTGCGTTAAACTTTGAGGATTTCAATTCGTTTAATTGCTATTGTGTAAAATGTCACACAGCAAGATATTAAGTACTGCAAATAATGACTTTACAATCAGCTTGTACCAGGTGAGTAGTAAATAGCTGTTTTCCAATTGTTTAAATTGACTTTTTAATTTAACATGAAATTCTTTGACGGAATATTTTTTTTTCTTTGATTTTAGGCTCTGTACCCTTCCTTGGCGTTGGAGAATCTTATATTTTCCCCGTTTGGTTTACACACACTCCTTGGAACGGTTCTGGATGGGGCCCGGGGCGGAACAAGAATTGAATTACTGAAGGCCCTCAAGTTTTTTGAAAGTGACGGAAAAATCATCTCGAATGGTTATGAATTGGTGCTTAACGGTCTTGAGGTATGTGCACACATTTATTTAGGTTGCATAGAAATGTATCTTTCATGGGAATTTGTAAAATATTTATACATGTTTATTGATTTGGTAATTTGTAATCAAGAAAGGAGCAAGCCCGGAAACGTTTACGTTGCTAACTGCCAACCGAGTTTACAGTCAGACTGGCTACGCACCCGACCCACAATATGTTCAAAGTTTGGGAAGACATTTCAAAGTTGATTTCGAGCAGTTGGATTTCTCCACAAGTAAAAAGTGTAAAGCTGCTGCGGACAGGATTACTGATTGGGTGAAGGCCACAACAATGGATAAAATTCGGGATATCATAAGTCCAGGTTAGCCATGATTAAACTAATTTGACAAGATTTGCATTGACTATTTTATGACCTACTTAATTAATTTTATATGACCCTTCCATTTTTATTTGAAGATGAACTAGGATCCTGGAGCCGCCTTGTCCTAGTCAACGGAATTTATTTCAAGGGCTCCTGGAAGCAGAAATTCAACCGACGATTGACATCCAAAGTATTTTTTCGGAGGAACCCCACAGAACAAGTTGATGTTGACATGATGCACAATCAAAGTTATTTCCCGTATGCAAAGCTTCCAAAATTGAAGGCTGAGGCTGTGGCGTTACCTTACAATGGGGGTCGTCTTAGTATGGTTATCATTCTACCAAATGATGTGGGTGGCTTGGCCAGGATCCAGAGTAACATTGGGAGCGTTCTGAGTGCGGGGAAAACTTTGGTCTGGGATTCGCTGACGACGGCCCATAAAGTGGAATTGAGCTTGCCAAGATTTCGTGTTGAAACAACAATTAAGAATTTGAAGGAAGTTTTGGAACAGGTGAAAAAAATTGAATAAAATAAATTGGAAAATTAATTAGTTCAATTGGATATGTGAAGAGAAATTAATTTTGATTTTTTTTAAATTTCAGCAACTTGGAATGAAGTCTATGTTTTATGGACTGAGAGCTGACTTTAGTGGAATTCCTGCTGCTGGAGAAGAGGACGACCTTTTTGTTTCCAGAGTTATCCAAAAGGTGGTTATTGAAGTGGATGAGGAAGGTGCTGAAGTGGCAGCTGCTACGGTTGGTCGAGAATTGAAAAAGGTGAGTCGTCCAGTGCCACCCACCACCATACCTTTTCTGGTGAATCGTCCGTTTTATTTTCAAATTGTGGATCATGCCAATGGGGAATTGGTATTACTTTCTGGTCATGTTAATGATCCATCTGTGTAATCAATTTAAATCTGAGCTCAGTGAAAACGTTATCAATTTTATTCACGGTTTTTTTGTTCTGTATTTTTAATTATTTGGTTTTATGAACAAGAACTGTTTGTATTTTAGTTTGTTGAAATAATTGATGAATTAGTTTTGACTTTTTCTGTGATTAATTGAAAAAGGTATTTTTGTTAAATGAATTGATTGTTATTATTGTGTAATTTATAATTACCTATCATGAATGCACTGAATACGTAGAAAATTAAATTGCACGTTTGTTTTTATAAAACTGAAATTATTTTTTATTAATTTTGCATGTATTTTATCTACTAATGCTTATGTGGTTTTAACGCTGCCTTGTTATTGTAATGATGTTTCTGAGGATAATTTCTGCCGACCACTACTCCACCCACGGTTTTCCATTTGGATGATGAATATCCCTGAAAATGAAAACATTCGACTTTTAAATAAAAAATTGTTGAGTAACTGATGCAATTGAAAACGCGTAGTCTGTCTGTGATTTAGTATTTTAATTAAATTAAAACTCACAGGTGTGATCAGCACAAATAGAATTAAAACGATAGTAGTAAAGCTGATGATGGTGGCAGTGACAGCCTTCATTTCAAGGTTGAATTGATTTTTTAAAAATAAAGTGTTTTGTCAAGGTGTGATCAATCGAGAATGACTTGGTGTGCCCAATGCCCTGTAATATTTATAATTTAGCTTAAGTCTCCATGCGCAAAACTGCGTGAAAATTTTTATATACCCGAATTGAAATGAAATTGAAATGAATCTTTATATTTAATTTGCTGTTTTACCCCTGGGGATTCTGTCAAATTTATTGGTCTGGCCTGGTACCACGCCGGCTTTTTAAATGGAAACACAGCTACTCTTCTGGCTCATTGACCTTGAGAGAGCCATAAATTCTCCATAAAATGACACTTGGTCGTTTTTGTCACAGTTACAAATATATTTATTTCAGTAAAATGTTAAGTTCAAGCTGAGTGCAATATTTAATAATTTCTAGTAAAATATTTCGTATTTAGTTGGTGTACTGAAAAATAAATATTTTAATTTGGACCTATTAAATTATATAATTAAATCGTAATGCACATATTATATAGAACAAGGTTACTCTCATTAAACTTAATCTCAAACAATAGGTAATTGCGTGAATTATTTTCAATGATTGCCGTAAAACATCCAGACGTAATGATTAAATTTTAACAACTTGAAATTAAACTGATTTTATTTCTTGAAGATTTAATTGAATTCCCATTTTATTCTTGATGTATGCTTTGTATTTTATTCAGGGTAAATTTATTAAGATTTCAAAAAAGGATGATGATGAGGTGTACTTCTGAGTACTCCTGCAATCAACTGAAATTGATCCAGCTTCCAACAAATTATACATCTTTCATTTGATACGGTTTTCATTTTACACTATCTCAATTTTTACCATGCCCTCCTCAATTTCAACGTTCTCGTGGTCCTGCCTCCATTTCCACTTTCCCCAAAGTCTTCCATCGATTCTTGCTCAATTTTAACCACAGGCTCAACCCAGTCACTTTCCAACTTGATCTTTTTCAAACCAATATTCACGATTATATCATTAGGCCGAATAACTCTCCGTTTCACTGACCGCTTCCTTTTCTCATTCTTTCCACTTCGATGTCCACTACTTGTGGCGTCACTTTGTTCAGATTCTACTGCAGCTTCGCCTGGGCTGCTCATCAAGTCTCCAGAAGAATCATTTTCGCCCAGCCTGGTGAGTGTTTGGCTTATGGCTTGACTTGGCGACGGCGCTACCTTCATTAAGAATGACTTGCATTCTTCGTAAGAACCACAACCAATATTGGCAATATCCGCTTGCTCGCCAATTATCCAACCCCATATCACTGCCTTCTTTAAGCTGTCAACCTCAGATGAATTTGTTTTAGAGACTCCAATCACCTTCCAAATCCCTTCCCAATTCAACTCAAAACTTACTTCCAACTCTGCACCGAGCTCGACCTCGTAAATCATTAAAAATCCAGTGATTCCTTCCTCCCACGATTTTCCAATTCCAATTTGACTGATTCTATACTTAATCATATCATGTTTCATATTCCACGTCATTTTGACAGAGGATTCTGGTAGCAATCTATCAGGTTGAGTAACTATTTTGTAAGGCTCAATCATAACCGTTGATCCAATCATGCTCCTTACTTGACGTCCAATGTTTTTGGGATTTTTGCTCAGCAAAGCAGCTCCCTTTACCGCAAAATACTTGAATTTATCAGATCCATCCTCCTCCACAACAGCAACTTCAATTGAACACATCTCTGCAAATCGTAAGGCTCTTGAAGTACCTTCCTTTAGTCCAATGATTGGAATCACACCGTTCTTTTGAGAAAGCTCCAGTTTTTCTTTGACTGTCTCAGAAAACCCAACTTTATCTTCATGTGTGTTCAAATCCAAGAGATCCAGCAAAATGATTGCTTTCACAACAAGCATTTTGCTTCCATTACTGTCAGACTCAAATGACCTTTTGTAAACCACCACATGTCCGAACAAGTCAACAATGACAAAATCCTTGGAATAGTTTTTCTGCTCCATTTCCGCTTCTTTCTCATGGAACCAATAATAGGCTGCAAGCCCATCTGCGGAGATTAAGTACACATCTTGAAATCCTGCTAGTGAGGCAGCATCTTTCAAACAAAGCCGTTTTATGCAATGCGTTTGCATGGGAACTGCAAGGATTGCCACTTGACACAAACCCAAACCCCCTCCATCAACTAATCCAGCTTCCGCAGCTACTTTTAATTTGCGGATGAGACAAGCAATTAAAAATTGGTCAGGTGAAATAAAGTGTCCGAATTCTTTCCGGTCAATTGGTTGTTCTGTAAAATGTGGCCAACCTTGTCTAGATTCATGGTATACTTTTGTATCAGTTCCGTAAACGAATCCCTTGCCATTAATGAATCCTGGAAAGGTTGGAGTGCTTTCGGAGCCTACTTCGTTTTTGACCACTTCCGGTGTCCCATTTTTCATCCTTCCCATAATAATGCACGCACAGTCATTTCCTGGGTTATCAAATTGAAAGACAAGCGGTGGGAGAGGAGTTGCGTTTTTGGATTGCTCTAAAATAGGTGGTGTAGCCGTAGCGGTACCCGAGTCTACAATCGAAGATGAAGTGTTGGCCACTGAAACAAAAAAACAATTAACAAAATGGACAAATATTAGTACACTTGCAAATGTTTGTACTTATTGCCCCACTAATATTTCGACAAAATACAAGACCCAACCATTCATAAAAAACTTACTTTTTTCTCACTACCAGTTTTCATGGTGTACTTTGTAGGATTTTCCTTCAGTTCCGGAGTACAAAACATGTCACTCTTTTTTAAGTTGCTATCAACGGAAGCCCAACACCCAAAGCAAAGATGATAAAGAGTTTCCTCCAAATTCCTGTCAGGTGAACCACAAATAGAGAAGGATGAACTGTAAACTGTTTTTGTACAATTTTTGAAGTCATGATTAATTTGAATTTAGCTCCATTTTGTGTTCGGTTACATGTGTCCTCGATTTTTTTAGCCGCACTATTCGGGCATAAGTTAAGTTGCCAAATATAAGAGTTTTTTCATAGTAGGACGCTGTCAGGTTACAGTATTTCATCAAAATAATTAATTCGGCATCTTCGAAACATTTGGGTTAGATAATTACATTTGATAGTAACTAAAGTTAAATTTAAAGTTGAAAAAAACTATTATTTAGTAAAGTTTGTGCAATGGCGCATGGCATAATTTTCTGTTTTTCAGCCTTATCAGCTTTGTGCTTTCTACTTCTACACGCTACATTAATTTTGACCCTTCCAGTCGCTTGCAATTAAAAAAAACAATTATTTTTTAACAATAGCATAATATTTAAAACATGAAATTAAAGTAGAATTGAATTATTCGAAAATTGTAGTATTTTTTGGTTTCCTGAATTCATGACAGAAAAAAGTGGGTTGTAGGTAGATGGTGAACTGAGTTCTCCAGTCATCTCTGAAATACAGTGCAGGTATCTGCGAGTAATCTACGAGTTATCACATTACCCCAACCGGATTGGAAGTTGATAATGCTACATCAATTTATAGATTCTGTGATGAAATATACAAGACGTCTATGCAAGATTAATATTTTATCCCACACATAAATTCTTATTTTTTCGACACAAACACTTTAGATTAAATGCTAGAAGCGAAAATGGTCAAGTTGATGGCTTCATACATTTTAGTCAAAAAAATTTAGAGTTTCATCTTATTGCCTACATTGACAACTGGATGAGTCGATGAGAACATGCGTGATGCGTGTACTGAAGAATCTTGTTTCTCGTGAATTTGTAATTCCATAACGAGAAGCAGCAGCAGCATTGGAGATGCTTTTCATGACTTGCAATTGCTTGACTTTCCGTAAATAATTAGAATAAAATGAGTGATGCAGACCCGAAATCAACTAAAATGCAAATCCGATAAAAAATACATGCTGTTAAGATTCTTATCTGTAACTTTAGATTTGACCTGGAATGCACTATCGTATCAGTGCAGTAAAATATGTTGTATGGATGAATGCATGTTGAAGT
Source organism: Entomobrya multifasciata (assembly GCA_034693345.1). Classification (NCBI taxonomy): domain Eukaryota; kingdom Metazoa; phylum Arthropoda; class Collembola; order Entomobryomorpha; family Entomobryidae; genus Entomobrya; species Entomobrya multifasciata. Next base: position 8,063 of record JAQFXM010007807.1, read on the forward strand.
ATTTTAGCTTTTTGATGAAATGATGATGTTGTGATTTGCCTTCAGTACACAATATCAAATATAGTTCATACTTTATAGACTGTTGTAAACCCAAAACAGACCATTTCTTTCGCTTCATTTTATCTTGTGGGGTTTTTATGTGGTGGCATTCGTTTGTTTGCAACTCATTAATAATAAACTTCCGAGAAAATCTGTTCATACAAATTTTTCTTCAGAAAATTGTAGAAATGTATTAATTAAACTAAATAGAAGCAAGCAACAAAATATTAATTGCAAAGTGTAAAAAACAAATATTTTTCGTGCTGGAATCTGTTCCTGAGTAGAGAACCGGAAGTAAATCTGACAATATATTGATTGACTGTGGGTAGGCTGGTGGTTGGAAAGTGCGACAATGGTTGGAACAGTAAGAAGGTGAGTTTTTGCTAATATTGAATTTTGTTATCTACGTTTTTAACGAGTAGTCTCTTATTTGACATGAAAATTATTTATGATACGAAATCGAAAGAGTCGTAATTAAGAATGCACTCTTTGCTCTTGGTTTGTTCGATAGCCGAAAAGTCAAGCCATCTTGTGTGTTCTGTGGGAAAATACCTGATAAACTACCTGTCCACCTGTTGCGTCACATTGGCGAGAAACCCTTTCACTGTGGTGTTTGCAAGAAGGAATTCGCCAAGAAAGGGAACAAAAACAGACATGAAGAAATACATGGTCAAGAGAAACGTTTCTCTTGTGGAACTTGCAAGAAAAGATTTCAACAAAAGGGTAACCTCACACGGCATACTAAACAAATACATTTTGATGAGAGGCCACATCCCTGTCCTCGTTGCAGCTACAAAGCCAAAGATAAATGGTTATTGAAGAGGCACCTTAATTACCACAACGGTCAAAAGAGGTTCAAGTGTGGATTATGTCCTAAAAGATTTGTCACTTCTGGAGATCGCGACCAGCACCTTCGGACGCATACTGGAGAGAAAGCTTACAAGTGTCCAGTGTGCGGAAAGAATTTTGGACAGTTGGATGCAATGCAGGATCATCTTCGTTGTCAGCATTTGGGAGAGAAGGTCCACATCTGCAGAAGATGTGACCAAGAATTCGGAAATCACGGAAATCTTACGAAACATAAGAAAAAATGCAAAAAAGCCAGAAAACGAACTTGATTCTTTTCTTTTTGTTTACTTCTGTCCTAATAACTGAGACTAAGAATTTTTACAGTTAATCCTCAAATAAGTTTCCAATTCGATAAATGCATTTGATTTCAGTAATTTGATGAAAAATTAGCTTTGTGTCCAAAAAATCATTACAAAATATTCTATGGAATTGGCTCTAGTTTCCGTTATCTCTTTGTATGTAATAATTTATAAAAATAAGTAGTGAAAGGTTTGTTTAGTATTTAGAAAATCGTTTAAGAAAAAATATTCTATCACAACGACTCTAGTTTTCATTAGTTTTAATACTTCGAATAAACCATTTATGTACATAAATACAACTAATCAGATTTTGTTTCGTGTTGAAGTGATTTAAGTGTCATCAAGCTAGCGTAGTAGCAAGTGAAATTTCATCTTCAGATAGGAATCATAGAGTTTGGAATAACTCATCATCTTGCTAATTGACAAATCCAAATCATATATTTAAAATCAATCTATTCAAGTACATCATTTTTTTACATTTGTTGTTACACATTCGTCATTTAATGCACTATATAGCTATGTCAGGGCAAAAAAGAAAAGAACTCTTGTGTAATACGTGGTTTCAAAAAATTTACAGGTTTTCTTGAAAAAGCATTTTCCTTTTTCTGGTATTTACAAGCTTGAAAATAAACCATTTGACATAACATTCGCCAACAAAAATCAAGTTTCATATGAATAATAAAATGTGTACTTAACTAATACAATCATGAGACTAAATTAATTATCAATGGCATTTTTGCAATATTATCACATTTTCGCATTGCACATTAAAATATTTTGGTTACGATCATTTTTAGAATGGACTATGAATATGCGGAATTCGGGGTAAAATAAGACTCAAAAGACATCATCTATTTTTGCACTGTTTTGCATATTTATTAAATACTTTTTTTGTGACACAGATAAACTGGCAACACGGAAGAAGGACTTTTGATTGAATTGAATTATGTTTCAGTAAAATTTGTAGTACATAATTTTAGAATATCAATCATATATCCTCTAAGTAAGTATAATAGTAATGCACAATTTAGTAGGCAGAAATCTTAACGTGTTTACATTTTTCACACTTGCACACACGTTCTGTGATAAATATTTAATGTGCATTAGACAAATTTTCAATGTATAACGTTAAATTTTTTCGGTAGACATAGTATTTTTCTTAAAAATCTATTTAATAATAAATAATAATAATTACCACGAAATAAATACAGGAAACGAGTGACGACGGAACTGGAACGATAAAAAAGCGGTGGTAAAACACAATCGGACGCGTGCAAATAAAAGATATGTATACAAAATACAAACAACTAAACCAATTAAATTAACGTGACGTAGTACATAAACCGTAGTTAAAATATCCAAAGAATAAGTATATTTTTGAAGGACCTAACAAACTATTACAGCGCACAAATCATAATATTTAAAAATTAAGTAAAATTACATTTAAAATTCCTTAATAAATAGAATTAAAATTAATACGGACATATTTTGACTACGAAAGGCAGCCCTGCCAAAAATTTCACTAATTTTCATAAAAACCACTAATAGACAGACACCAACAAGAAAATTGTTTTCTTGGTGGAGGTCATAGTGCCATACTGAAACTTGGAAGGATTTCTGACGAATCATGTCCAATGGAAGTCGGTACTCAATCTGAAATAGAAAGAAGTCATGTAACTTGATGTTGTTCATTAGTGCAACTATAGTCATCAATGCAAGGCAGTGTCGATCTTACTATTTAAAACATGAAATTAAAGTAGAGTTGAATTATACAAAAAATGTAGTATTTCTTAGTTTCCTATATTCATGAGAAAAACAAGTAGGTAGATGGTGAACTGAGTTCATCAGTCATCTAACATCTGAAATACAGTGCCGGTAATCTACGAGTTATCACATTACCCCAACCAGATTGGAAGTTGATAATTCTACATCAATTTATAGATTCTGTGATGAAATATGCAAGACGTCTATGCAAGATTAATATTTTATCCCATCTCAACATGCAATTACAACTGAGTACACATAAATCCTTAATTTTTACGATACAAACACGTTATTGGAAACGAAGCGATGAAAAAATGTCATGAGCAAAAATGATCAAGTTGATGGCTTCATACATCCCACGCTGGACGGGAAGTATTAAAAGGTAGATGCAGTTATACCGATACATGCGTTCTCTGATAATTCTATATGC
>JAQFXM010007808.1:0-11442 GCA_034693345.1 Entomobrya multifasciata
GACCCAAAGGTACTTTACGAACTTTTTTGTTTATTTTCTGAAAATGTCTCTGCTTGCGCCACTTCCCAATACAAACACATGAACAAAAATCCATGCCAACCGTCTATTCACTTTGGTAATACCATTAATCCTATTTGTCTGAAACCTGAACTTCTATATTTGCGGTGATACATGTTTTGTACATGCGTAGTTTTTAAATCTTGTATCACATGCCATTTCTGAAGTTAACAAGAAAATGAAGTGCATGAGCACAAGTCTTTTTGGTTACAAAAATCGATTGCATCAAAATGTTCATGTTATTGGTTTAGGCGACATATGACGTATTACTGCAAAGAAACTGCTTGTCAAACCATGTATCCTACAGTATTATTCAGAGCGGATGGAATTCTGATGTTCAGCATAACATTCTGAAGTAATATGTAGTTATACTAGGTATAGCATATGTGTTTTTTCTGACAGAAGCTGACATGTCAACGGTAAAAGTACTAGACAACTTGTCACACAGCTAGCTAGTGTTAATATCTGACAGAAAAATCACATGATCAACACAGGAAAACAAGGACTTAGGGAGCATATTTCTCGGAAAAGCTGACAAGAACTAATCTCAACATGGCGGTGTGTGTGGGTGTGCGGCGACCTAACGCGATGAAACACCTGAATGTAAATACACTATGTAGACACACGCATGATATTTGGAAAGTGTCGGTCTTGTTTTCTCTTCGCTACGTTCATATATTTTAATGTAAACATTGTACATTTACTTTTAATCAAATACGATGCCGTGGTAGGGGGCATATAGCCTGGTTCTTTTGTATACTTTTGCTTCAAGCGTATTACAACAAATTATTTGGATCTTTAGAAAAAACCAAAATGAAAATTCATCCAACCAACAATGTTTCATATTATTTCCCCCCTGCTTGTATGCCAAGGGAAAGCTGATTTAGTACTCAATCTTTTGATAGTAGATCGTAAATATTATTTTGAAGTAATTATACATGCTACCAAACGAAGTGACAGACTTTTACTGTAAATAATGATGGCAATGGCGAATATTGATTTAACTAAAATAATTTTGCTATTCAATGCAATAAAACATAATATCGAATATAAAAACTGATATTTTTACACCATGTAGTTCTCATCTAGAGACAAAGCTGATCGTGTCACTCGTGACTCGTGAGTAGCTTTTCTCGATATCGTATACAGATATTTTTATTTCACGCGGAATGTTTTTGGATTTCTCCCTGTCGATTCCAGAACTCGTGTGTGTGTTGTGGTAGTGCAGGTACAGTGCTGTTGGTGAACTCATTCATTATAGAACTCGAGTAGCAGTATCAAGACTGGCGGTGGAACATAAAAGGAAAACATTTTATCTCAAATATACAAGCGGTAAAAGTTGGATTGAAAACCAGCAGCACCATAGATCAGAAAAGAGAATACTACTTGATGTCTGCGACTTTCATAACGTATATTTTACTTGTGAAAAGCGATCAAGCTGTATCTCATTGCTTACATATGTTTATGTTATGTAGCGGTATGACATTTCTTCATAGACAACAAACAGAGTTTCTTTCTGAGAAAGGTTTCCCCTTTCTTTGCTTTTCTTTGTACGTTTTATTTCTTTCCTACACAACAGACACATATATGTATATAATATACATATGAATACTAAAACTACACCTCACTCATCGAGAAAGTAAATTGTACATTGCAAAAATACTATATATGTTGAAAAGTATGGATGACCAAAAATTCTAGTGATGAAATCCCTTACCTAAACACCTGCTCATGCGAGTAAATATTTTAATTATAACATTTACACTGTCAAAAAATCAGTGTACTCAAAACCAGTGGAATATCTTAAATTAATTTGCAAAGGCTGTTGGCACTCATTGCAATACATACATATTCTCTTTTCTTTTTACGATGAGGCTGATAATCAACGTTATAACCACATTGTATTTAGTGGCGACATCCCCAAGTAACTCATCTTACACACTGCATTGCACATTGACTGCATCCCTTGCAGAATTGTACGATATGTAACTACAAATCTTTCCTGTCTCCTGTCTTATACTTTTAAATGTATTCTTGTCATCCATCCCATCATCATGCTTTGTTCACGAAATTATTTTGCTTCTTCCATTCACTTCCTACTCCACTTCATAATCTTTCTCATAACGCTATAATTTACATGTAGATGTTAAATTATACAAACTTGCTTCAAACAGTTAATGATACTTTTCCCCTTTTCCTCTACCAGTCCATTGCATAATAGCAATAGTTTTTCATTCTCAAAAGGGCGAAAGGGAAAGAAGCCTACTTACTTTGATGTGGGATGACCACTGTATCTTTCCAAGTGCACATTTGATATGCTTCATGTCCCTCCCGTTTTGTCGTAAAACTACAACCTATTGTGATGCTGCTGCCAGTTGCATCATGTTATATTCATGTACTTCTGGGAGATGAACAAAACAGCTCTTCCTTCCGTTACACACGAACTGTATTAGCTTCAAAGTGAACTTCATTCCACTTGGTTTCTCGTAGAACAAAATGAAGACACGTCATCTCATATTAATGTATCTAGTCAACATCCTTTCTAATTCATCTCAAGCTCTGTTTGTCTATCTATTGACTTGAATTCGCATACTAAAAAGTATTTCACTTCATTATGACATGATCTGCACATGGACATGTGAGCATGTTTTTATTTTACCAGACAAAATCGGATAGACTTTAATTTTCTATCAAAATCAAAAACAGCCATGTGTGCATGTACGAATACCAATCTGCGTATATTCATATTCTTGTATGTTTAAACGCAATTTTAAACTCTTACCCAATTGCCTATTCTCCTAATAAATTTAAGCCTCTCACATCAGTTTCAGTGATTCAATTGAAAACATGATCAGTTCCAATGATTCAGCATACCACCAAACTTTGACTAATATTTTCTGAAATTCATAACAACCAACCAACCATTCTCATTCCAGCAAGTAACTTTGTATGATTAGATAAGGAACTAAGTGAATAAAAAACTTTTCGAAACCCGTATAAGACCACACGACCATCATCATGTCCTGTTTATGATGCACTACGCGATGTTTTGTATGTACATGTATACTTGCAAGCATGCCAATTTTTACGAAGTTTTTTTAATAGTTTAGAACGTTAGTTAGTGAAGCCTAAAACGGAAATGACTTAACTTCTCATCGATAATAAAAGCACGCATGCAGAGTATCGGACTAGCTACGTCATTCGTTAGAGATGGTTCAATGAGGGCAATGGGAACGCTAACATCCCTCCCATCTCCCCTCATTTTATCAATAATGCAGCGGACTACCACACCACCGTACAACTTCATTTATGATTCATTAACTTATGAAGTACAAAATCCGTTGCGGCTATTCATTTACCTTTGTGTTTAATTTTGCGGAGTAGTAGGTGGATCGTTTAGGAACAGATGGTTAACAGAGTGGAAATATTATGAAAGTTTTGGAAACTTTGGGCTGACTTGTAGATGGACAAGGTAGATAAAAACTTACATATGCACAGCTTCCTAATATTATAAGGAAAGTGAAAGCATTTTCAATAGAAATTAAACTGGTAATCTTTTCATATTTTGGTACCCACACTATCGTGAAGGGAGGAAGCATGGATTGCAAGACGATGGTGGAAGAGACCTGCACCCTACACTTACTTCTGTTTTATTAATCTGTTGCCCAACTCAATTTATTCCCCTTTATCCTTGAGGAACCAAATATCAACAAGGCAAACGCAATAGTTAGTAAAATCTATGTGTAATGACTTCATTCTTTGGTATTTCATATGTTAGCCTTGTAATATTTTTTTCCAGCAATAGAATCTTGAATTTATGAAGAAAGATTTTATAACTGAAAATATAAAGTATGTAAGTAAGTATGCATGCATGTGGTTACAATTAGTTTAGGAAAACTTACTAGCTGTGCTTATTTCTTAATAGCTTATAAATATGACTTTTTTACCTTTATTATTTTAATTTCATCCATATATTAAGTAAACAACTCAAACAACCAATCACCAGATCACTTAAGCAATGGTTGTGTGTATTTATTGAAAATGGTCACATATTACTTTCATTTCTGACGTTAGCTGAAATTCTAATAATATGCTAGCTAGCGATAGCTTCTTGTATTTAATGTTAAATCATAATGTAGAAAACTATTGAGCATCTATAAAAAACATAAAAAATCAAACATAAAACAAGGTTCAAACTACCTAAAAAAAGAAATCTTTTCAAGTAGCCGGAGTTTGGAGTTTAGTTAATTTTATTTTTCTGTCTACGCTACATCCAGGTGCCGCACAATACAAGAACTTATTTACCACCACCACCACATCGTCTTCTATCACGACTTCTTTCCTAACAACAGCTACATGGGTCGTTCCATTCCAGCACCGCCTTTATACTACATATTAACAAAACAACCGACCAAACCAACAACAAAACACATAACAACTATTTTCTGCTTTCTTCCCTTTTCGCTCATTCCATTCTTTCTCACCATAAAACAAGGCCTTAGCAAAACCATATTCATCCGTATTCTATATTTTTTATTTAGCTTCTTTATAAGAAACCTCTCTTCCCTCACTCACTCACAAAACAATGTATCTACTCAGCTAGACTCATAACATAACATTCACTCGTGTTCGCCCTGCAGCGTAAAAGCCAGACCAAATTCTCAAAGTACGCTACGTACAACACATCTTCAGTTCAGCACAAACCCACCTCTCCTATTTTCATTTTCCATTATATTTCTCATTCTGGCCCTCCGATTTCTCTACGGCTATGAGCTCTCCAAGTACTTCTCTGTAGTGCCAACTTTCCCTATTATTTTTCTCTTATACTCAGTCAACTCTCAACAAACCATAACTTTCCATTCAAGACACTGTGCACTAGACAAGATCAGTACGATTTCCACTGCCAAAGCACTATTCTTTTTTCCGTTTGTTGTTGTTCTTCTTCTCAGTACAATGAATATACATTCTTCACTGGATAATATCACACAACTGGTATAAAGGACCAGGCGGTATTTGGTAGCATCTTTTTGGTTAGTTATCTCTTCTATTACTTTTTCTACACGTAATATACTTCAAAATAATAATGAAAACGGGAAACGGAGAGAAAAAGACGAAAAAAACCCAGTTTTGTACTTTCGCTCTTACAGAGTCGGCAAGTCGAGTTTTTTTCTGTTATTTGGCTGACTAGTAGTGTACACGACATAGCTTCTTTTATTCTAGCGTTTTGTTGCAGTGGCAAAACTATAAGCAAACGTTATATACGACTATCCATGAATGAAATTCATTAGCTTTACTCCTTCTTGTGTATACCAGGCAATGTCGAAAATAAACCTTTTTCTTTTGGTTTTTGGTCTCTTTTTTGGTAAAAAACGGAATAAAAGAGAAGAGTGAAAGCGAAAAAAGAAATTGATGACTTTCATATAATGTATGTCTTCTTTGGTGAAACATACATTTTACTGGGGTGACGTGTATACTAATACATAAAAAAGAAGGAAAGAAAGCATTAGCGTTAGCTTAACTAACCATAAAGTGAAAAAGGAAAGAAAAAGAAGGCAGAAGCAGTAAATAGAAGTAGATTACATATATCACTTTTTGGGACGTTACTAGACTTTTTCGTGGTGTTTTAAGTCTAACTCGGTGTGTATCTATCTCCGTTCATCCAGTTCCAGCGAGCAACCATGTAATATTATTGTGTAGTATTATTGGAAAAAATATCAGACAGTCATGTATTTTGAAAGAAAAAGAGCAAAAGTAAGAAAATAAATGCATGGTAAATGGTAATAGTAACTCTGTAGACCTACCACCGACGACCCAAGATGGAAAACAAGGCCCAATGTCATCTCCATCTTCTCTGTTTCCATTACTGTAGCAGAGTTGCTAGGTTGTAGAAGGAAAGAAGAGGCGGTGAACGGGTTACAAGCTATTTGTGCGTCCCCGTAGACTACCCGAATAAAACAGTTTTTTGCGTGCACATTATATATTTGACTTCTTATGCCATGAATTTATGTGCTGTATGAATTTTCCATACGAGAAAAAGTATACCTGGTGGGGAAAGTGGTTGGGGTACCTGCTCACCTCCCTAACCTGCCTCGCTAAGCTGCCTGATCGGTGGAAAACAGAGTTTGTACTTTAACTGAGCAACCTTTAAGAGTGCTTAAAAGGAACGTTGCCAAAAAACTCATTTTTTATCTGGACTTAGTTTTCCTAATTTGTCGTTTCTAAATGATGATGATCTAAATGCTTGGTGAGAGAGTGTGCCTCTGCGCTAGGGAGTGTTTTCATGAAACTCAATTTTTGTGAAATAAATAGTAATGATTTTGAAAGGCGCAACTAGGACGTTATACGCACATTGTGGTATCCCAGAACCTGCACAACTTACAAAAAAGGTTATCTCGATCTGGGATCTAGCTCAAGTGGGTTCACCTTTATCATTATCATTACTGGACACACTCTACCTAAAACGCTACATTACACATCGGTCGTTTTTATAAAGGTGGTCCAGACAGAAATGCACTTTTAGACTCAAATAACGCCAACAAGTTAAATGATGCTCGGAGAAATGTCTGGTCACTCGTAAAATTCAGTATTATTTATGGCTGTAGTGCTATACGTTAAAAAGTGATGGGGATACTTTGATTTTTCATACGGAAATGAAATATAGTATACAATTTGAAGATTTTTCTATTCTTTTTATTGGCCAAAATCAAAAAGTTATAAAAGTTACATCATATGAAATTTCTTACTTGTGAAATGCTTCAAACATAAATGAGTTGTAATAAAACATTTTACAAGCAGTTTAAATTTTTAATCGTTTAAAAACAAGTTTTCCAGTCGGTACCCCTAAAACGCCTAGTTATGTTGAGCTCCTATCCAAATAAGTTAAATAAGTTCTCCAGTATCTTCCTCAAAATTACAGCTAGCCGTTTCATTTCCAGTCTCATTTTGGAAGTTTTCTGATAATGATCTGCTTTCATCTGCTCACACGCATTTCTTTTAAAATTACAATAACCTGACACACAAGTCTCGTCGTATTTACCAGGCTCCAACGGATGACTTCTGCAAGGATATCCTGCGCTCCCACGGCATTGACCTTTACTATTTGGAACTAAGAAACACGTGTTCAGTTTTTTCTTGGCCATATTAGAAGTAGCACAATCAGTACGAAATCCACATGTACAATGTTTTGTCTCCTCGACGCTGCCAATTAAAAGAAGCTCCTCGTTTGACAGAATTTCTTGGTCACTGTCCCCTCCCCAGTTAACACTAACGTGTTTACATATTTCATGGTTTTCAGGAGTACAGGTTCCCACAAGGTGCAATGGACTGTTTTCTAAAATACCCGAATTCAATTAATCAGAAAACCTAAATTGCAAACGAAGACAAAAACAGATGAAGTTATTAAAACTTACCGCAAAGTTTTCCGAAAGTGGTGGAAACTCCAGTAAACAGCTTAGCGTTCTTTATTTCCAACTGTGCATCCTTAAATGGATTCTCCGTAATCGGATAATCCATCGATGCCCTTCCGACAATTTCCTTCAAGCGGTTGTTAACCCAGATAACCTTATACACTCCTTTTGTAAGGGCCCAACTAGAAATGTCATCATTATCCATCTCAGCAATGCGAAGATGTGAGTTGAAAAACTCATTTAGGTTCTTCACCAACTTCATTGTAGCATTCTGCTGCTTCTGTATTTCTTCCCCTTTCAACTTCTTTGTTTTAAGATGAAAACGGATCAACTCCTGAACTTTTTTAGTAAAATCACTAATTTCTACTTTCATTCTGTCTGACTGCCTCAAATTTCTGATTTCTGCCAACTCAATTTTTCGGAGTTTCATTTCCTTCCATGAATTAGACTCGGTGTAGTTTTCTTCGGGGTTGTTAACCTTCACATAGCTTTCATATGCATCCAGTAAATAATCCAGTTCCTTCAACAATAACTTCGTGCTGTTTTCTAAATAGTTCAAGAACGTTGCGTTCACCATCTCATTGAGAACCATAACAGATGCTTCCATCGCGCATTTTAGGGACGCTTGGTAAGTGTGATCCACCAAAACAGTCAATTCTCCGAAAATGGTGACCGCTCGTTGGGAACAAGCATGAAGAATAAGTTTTTCTTTTTCATCTAGGTTTTGAAAGTGGAGCACATCCACATCATTTATAGCATCTGCGCAATCTTTTAAAAGAACTGAACACTCTCGGACGAGGTAACGCTTGTATTGATAGTACCGATTAGCGCATTCCTTTATGTCATCGTTTTGAAGTTTAAATCCATAGTTTTTTTCGACAGTCTGCAGAATGTTTAGCTGTTGCTGTAATACATCCTCCATTTTTGCGGTCACGTTAGAGTTTACTAAAAGCTGCTCCAGTTTCTTTACTTTGTCCACGTTTACCACAAAGCTAACAAATTCAGCTACTTGGTTTTTATACTTCGCTTTTTCCTGCGCAGAGCCTTTTATGGTCGTCAGTCCTTCGATGGACGAGTGTGTCGTGGTGGATAACATTTGTTGGCTTCCAGCGATTGAAGAAAGTTGACAACATAACACGAAGAATGCTACTTGGGAAAAGAAACATAGGGTTAGCCTATGAAGGCCTTGCCCTCTTACACGTATGTTTATCATAATTTGAAACGAACGTTTCATTCAGCAGAGCTTTGTCTGGGTTTGCCAGGTAGATTATTATTTGGAATTATAATATATTTACAACTTATTTCGTAGTCGAAATCTTGATTTTTTATAGCAATACCTGTCAAATGAAATGTGAAATGTTTCGATTTGAATAAAACCGTCAAATGACATAGAAACGTAGATCCATCTGAATCGTGTAAGATAGGTGAAGGTGAAATTCTACTCCTGAAAGAACAGATACAAATTTCCTATCCATTGTTACTTTGAGGGCGTCGAGTTCAGATTTGCTCTAAAAAATTTCTTGGTCTGTAAGATCGCTATGAAAATACTGAAATTACTCCAGCATACAGTGTTAGCGTTACGTCAAGGTTTCAATGGCCGTAGGCCACTTACATAATTGCAACATGTACAGAGGTGTCTGCAAAGTGCAGTTGTGAAAGTTTAAAATGCATACATGCAACATAATAATATGTATATATGTATATGTGCTAACTGCTAACCATTTTTTGTTATTGTTATTTACTTTGTCATTGCGCACCGACAGCTTCGTACCTGGCAGCGTCGCGATCTTTTTCCATTTTCCTTATTGTTGCCCTGTAGTCATTTGCAATATCAGTCGTTTTTATATTTTCGTAATTCTTTGCACTTTCCTTTTAGAATATTGTGAGAGTCCAAACAAAGTGTGCCGAGTGAACGAAAGAAGTAATAATAGAAGAGCAGAAAGGGATTTTTCTATTAATCGGAGTAAAATATACAAAAATGGAACAAGGTGCACATTATATGGAGTGGCATGTCATGTGGCGTGTTTATTCCCACTCTCTCTTCAATTTTCTCTAGTTTAGAAAGAACAGGCATTACATTTTGTTGTTGTAAGGTTTCAAAAAATAGAAACCTTTTCCTTTCTTACCTTTCGCTTTCGAAAAATACCGTTTTAGCAAGAAACACTAGAAAGGGATTGGACGTGACGTATATAAAACTCCAGAGTGTGTTTTCCTTTCGCTCTCTATTCTATTGTTATCCTACTCTAGACTACTACTTGCTATGTAATAGTTATGAAACACATAAGAAACCATTAATGTTCTCTGTTCAAACTGCTCAGGTTTTTTAGAGAAAAAGAAGCAGAGCAGCTAAACAGAAACATTATCTGTCACAGTAGTGGTATACACACACTTTTTTCTAATACTATAAAAGAGCGTAAGGCGATAGTATGTTGTAGAAGCGTAGAGTATTCATGTTACTAGAATTGCTTGTGCAGCTGTAGAATGTTTTGTAATGTTTAACGAAGGTTTAGAAGAAGAGAATAGCTGTAAGATTTACTTCTACTAGAGAGGTCATTCACGACGAATCTCCTTTCTTACTTCAATATTGCCTCTTTCCCCATTTTTACTTTTTTTTCTTCTGTTCACTGCTCAATTCTTGCACGCGCCCATTCTCCGTCAAATAGAGTTGTTTTATTGTGTTTTCAGCCTTCCACTCGATTCTTTCTCTCTACTTTCTCTCGTGACGATGATCACGACTGTATACTGGCTGTGTTAACTCAGTACAATTGTTCCTTAGCTAAGAATAAAATGATGATGTGATGATATTATTGTATTGCTGCATTTCATAGATTGTGTTGCTGGCGTTCCAACTTCCAACAAGATGGTCTCGTGCTAGAGCCAAACAATTTTAACCAATAACAAAACAACTGAAGGCTTGATACTTTAATGGTAGTTTATTTTGCAGAAGAGTTTCAGATATGCATTCACTCCCGACGCAGCTAAACACATAACCAGAGTACATGGATGAAAAATCAAATCAATGGAATAGATGAGCAAGCAATAAAGTTTTCAGAGTACTCTTTCTAAGTGCGATATAATAATACTGAAAAAAATGAAAAGAAGGAAAGAAAGGGAGGTATAGAAGAACCACATTTAAACAATATTTTTCCACTGGTCTTATCTGATGTTGGTATATGCAAGTATATGTACGAAATATTCACGATTGCCACTATGTATATTTGCTAGACGTTGATAGTATCTAGAAGGCAAATCAGTAGTAGAAAAGATGAGAGTTAAAAGTAGTATAAACGTGTATTATGAGAATGAAATGTAAGGTTAGCATACAGCTTACATACAACTGCCTACAAACAGTTGGAGGGAGAGAGTTAAACCCAAGTTTTGATATTTGCTTCATGTCATGCCACGCACGTGCTCACGTTTAGCCAAGAGGAAAAATGAGGAGAGCGAACACGACAGACTGTGCGAAGGGTAAAAACTTGGAAAGAAAAATGGATCGGGAACTTGTTCACTTGAGAGTCCAAGAAAACCTGAAGAACTGGACAAGTTTATTTCATTGGACAAAATGAAATAGTGGAATTGAGCAGTTTTCTGTAGAGTCATTTTCCCTGTCTCGACCCAAGTGGTAATAATTTAATGAGTTGAATGAAGAGAAGAGCCAGCGGGCAATATCATATTCAACAATATGTCCTATCAACCTACACTCCATCACTTAAATTAATTTTCTTGGTAAATTATTAGTAATTTTGCTATTATTGCGAGAAAAGAAAAATATTGAAGAATAGAAGGAGTCGGCCCAACTGGACAGAGAAAAGAAACAAGAAGCCTGAGGTTATATCTCGTTCATATTATTACGTAGATGAATCGATTCATCGTAGTTATAATTTTAGTTTGTTTGTCTGTCTGTCTGTCCGTCTGTCTGTGTGCGCTCTAACTTCAATATCCTTCAACCGATTCTCTTCAAACTTGGCACACAGACTCC
>JAQFXM010007809.1:0-11441 GCA_034693345.1 Entomobrya multifasciata
GGAGTGGGGGGGATAAGGTTGCGGGGGAGAAGGCTCCGGCGGGGGGTGAGTAGTTGGGGTGAATTAATTTTTGAATTTAAATAAAAATTGTGTATTTTTGGTGGAAATTAGGGGGTGGTGGTTTTTTTTGCATAGTTAATGGGATTGACTCTTGAATATATTGGAGTTGTGAGTATTAACTCATGAGTTATTGAGGTAAACTCTGATTTTATGTTGAGTTATGAGTGTTAACTCATGAGTTACTTACTGTTAACTCTATCTCACTATCCCCATTCCACATGAATCACACCTCCAAATACCCATAAATTATCACAAAAAATTATCCATTCCACTTATGAAACATTCCTCCTCACTCCTGGACTCACGTACAAAAAGAATCCCCATATCAACCCATTAAAATCCCTAAAACCCCCCAAAACCCAATTTCTTTTTTCGCGAACAAAGACTCGCATGCAATGCATAAAAAAATCGATAAAAAGCATATAAAAACTATACACTCTTGTCCGTCATAAATGCTACTATAAAAAATGCCTATAAGCAAAAGAAAAAGCATATATTCCTTCGCTGCATTTCAACATAACAACGCACCCAAAAGGTTTCTACTCAGACATGCGTGCTAAATTAAAAATTCTCTCGTATAATATTTCGCGTGATAGGAACGAAGACGTCGTCGGCTCTTGTGGATAAAATGGTTATATCAAATTTTTATGAACAGGTAAGGTAAGGGGGTGGACATATGACACGTTACAACAGTTTTCACACTAATTTCAATCAAAAACTAATTTAAAACTTTGCATAACCCTTTGTCTCAAGTTACCCCCACCCAAAAATTACAAACTCCCCAAAATCACCTCCATGTATAATGACCACCCCCGTAACCCATTAAACCCCTACGAAATACACACCAAAGAACAATATCCACCTCCACTCCTTTTATCAACCAAAACGCTATACCTCATCTCCGCTCTCACTCGGCCAAAAAAATCCACTCACTCACCTTCTTCACCAAAACACGTAATCTACCTCTTACTCAAAACTCTATATATCCATAGAAATATCCTGTCGCTGTCTTGCGCACAAAACTCACCCTCAACAAAAAAAATATCCTGGTGCTGTATAGATCCTATACCCCTTTTCTACATCCATACACCCATATCGTAGGCGTAAATTCCTAACTATGTTTCTTCAAGAATCCTCCAAAAAATATTAGACCCCAAAAGTATATATCACCATAGCTACGTTACACACATCTTGTCCATACATCCTAATGTACAGAAAAAAACTGGGTGCTATTTCACCCATCGTCTCGTAATATTACGTAGAAGACGGAACTACAGGAAAAGAGTAGTACGAACGTCCATTTAAAAAAGAAAATTAAATTGTAATTACGTTGGAAACAAACGAGAGTGAAAAAAACAACCGATTGGGTTAAAATAAACATGAGATTCTGAAAGTGGGAGTTGTTGAGAGAGTGAAGTGTGAATACTAATATTTTTGTGACAAAAAACACAATTTTTTAGCATTAAAAAAGTTTTTTAAGCGAAAAGTAAAAAAATGCGATTTAAAATGCGTACGATGCTGTTGGCAGTAGCAACGGTGTTACTGTCAACTAGCGTGTTAGGTTATGATAACGGGCAGCAGTTTGGAAAGGTGAGATTTTTAGAATAATTGGGATTTTTTAAGAGTTTTAGTTTGAGTTGCTATGGAAATTTTTGGAGAAAGTTGGAAAGTGTACTTAATTTGACGTATTTTTGTTCCCAGGATACCCAGTCATCCTCCCCGGAACCAGACACAAAAACAAAACTGTCAAATGCTTTCTCTCAAAATAGCGGTGCACAGCACTTTGAGCCCAAGGTTTGTTGTCATGGAAATTATTTTAAATTTTTAAAACCCATTTTTAGACTTATTTCACAAATCCACTTTTCTCTCCCCACAGGTCGCAATCTTCTGCCCACCAACACCACCAACCCCCCAACAAAAACCCCACTCACCATCCTCCTCCCTTGACGACTACACCCCTCCCTCCGACGACGACATTTTCTCCTCCTCCCCCTCAAACCCAAACTCAGCCTCAACCCCCCGCCGCCGCAACAAACCAAACTACCCTCAATACATAATCCAGTACCTCACGAAATCCGGAGAATGGCTCCCTGACCTCTCTCGCAAATCCACATGCACTCACGACAAGCTCGAGATCCTGAGACACTGTCAACGGCTCTACCCAGACAAGGACATTACCAACATTGTCGAGGCCAACAGACCTGTCAAGATCACTAACTTGTGCAAGATCAGTGGGAGCAGTGGGGGCGGCGCTGGGAAGGTCAAGTGTGTTGGGAGGGAGGAGAATAGGAACGGTGGGGTTTGGGTTACTCCGTACAGGTGTTTAGGTGAGTATATAAATTAAGCATGCGTAACCATGGTAACTAGCAACCTAATAAAATTTACTCTACTCCACAGAATCCCCATTCCAAAGCGACGCACTCCTCGTCCCATCCCCCTGCATCTTCGACCACATCCACAACGCCTCAACCTGCCTCGAAACAAAAGCGTGGAACATCACAGCAAAAAAGTCCTGCGACGCCCGCTCCATGGAACTCAAATCCTACGCAATCCTCCTACCCTGCGGAGTAGGTCTTTTCGCCGGAGTTGAATTCGTCTGCTGCCCAATTGACAAGACCACTGTGACCCAGCACGTTATCCCTGGAAAGAACACGTTCAGTCATGACTTGGGTGTGTTTTCTAATCAACGTGACGACTTGGGTGGGTTGGACGATGACGATGATGATGAGGACGATGAGGATCAGGATGATGACGAGTATGATGAGGATGACTATGATGATGATTACTTGGATGAGAAGAAGGATGGGGTTGGGAAGTTTGGGGAGGGTGAGTAATAACTGGTTTGTTAATTTTAATTGTGATTAATCGTGCTAATTTGTATTTTCCCCATTTCCAGCCACCACAACAACCACAACTACCACAACAACAACATCAACAACAACCCTCCCCCCACCCCCACTAATCGACCCCTACTTCCGCCGATTCGACACGTACAACGAGCACTCAAACTACAAGTCAGCCCTCCACCGCTTAGAGTCAGTCCACCGGTCCCGCATGCAAAAGGTCACCCAGGACTGGAACGAGATGGAAGCCAAGTACCAAGAGATGAGGAACGAAGGGCTGAATAAAGAAGCTGAAGAGTTTAAGCACACGATCACGTTGAGGTTCCAGAAGACTATCAAGTCGTTGGAGGAGGAAGGGCAGGCTGAGAAGCGGCAGTTGATTGCGGTTCATCAGCAGAGGGTGTTGGCGCATATTAATGAGAGGAAGAAGGAGTCGATGGAGTGCTATACTCAGGCGTTGAATGAGAGGCCTCAGAATGTTAATAAGATTAGGAAGTGTGTTGAGAAGTTGATGAGGGTGTTGCATAAGGATAGGCATCATACGTTGGCTCACTATAAGCATTTGTTGAAGAGTGGTGGGGGTGGGGGGGTTGAGGAGGAGTATACGTTGCAGAGGTTGGTTGGGATTAGTGCGACTGCGAGGAGTTGTTTGCAGATGTTGAATAGGTAGGTGGGGGACTTAAGGTACTTTATTTTGTAGCACTGGGCACAAATTAATCAATTGTTCATTTATCTTAGATACGGAAACCTAGCTGACGAACTAAAGCCCCTGATCGAGGACTACGTGCTATCGCTCCAAGGAAGAGACGACCCACCAGGATCACTGTTGACCGCAACACGCGATACCGAGCAGCTTTTGTTGCAAAAGTACAAGAGTCAAGTGATTAGGAAATACCCAGCTTCGGATGATATGGAGGAGGATGTTGATGGAACGGTTGCCCCGGTGATCAATGCGTTTTCGTCGGTGAGTAGCAGCAGCAGTTCTACTACTGAAGGGCCTAGCAGTACGAGTCAGAGTAGCTACACGAGTACGGTTGGGGTTTGGAGTAGTAGCACGACGGAGAAGCCTAGTGAGGATCTTGGGGTGGATGACTATGTTGGGGGGGAGAAGGATGAGGAGAAGGATGGGGTTGTTGCGAGGGCTTTGGTTCATGAGGGGAAGGTTGGTGGGGGGAAGGATGGGAAAGGGGGTGGGTTTGATCAGGTGAGTTGTGGGGTTAAACATGAGTTAACGGGGTATTTATGGAGTTAATGTCGAGTTTATTGAAAAATTATGGAGTTAATGATGAGTTAATGTCGAGTTAATACGAGTTTAATGAATTTCAACAGACGTACACGGTCCGGAGAGAGGTGTACCACTACCGTGAAAACAAGTCTGTGTACTTCACCATGGCGTTTGCTGGGATCGCTATAGTCGGGTCTATTGTCATTGGGCTTGTTGTTCTCAGGAGGAGGGCCAATTCACCAAGGAATCAGGTATGGCGTTGTCATGACAACTTGAACCTTTTATATAATAAGCAATTACCTAACATTTTAACCTTATCCCCAGGGCTTCTTGGAGGTAAACACAAACATCGGGTTCACAAACGGCGGTTCGAACGCCATCACCCCAGAGGAAAAGCACGTTGCCAACATGCAGATAAATGGGTACGAAAACCCAACTTACAAGTACTTTGAAACTGCAAACACCTAAGTTAAAACTCCGTCATAACCATTCTTCTGGAGAGATAACACGTTATTTTTTAATTTTACCAAAAAAAGTTAGCGGGAACTTTTTTTTAATTTTTCTGATAAATTCTCAATTGAACATTCCGGTTTCATTTTCGTTTTTCATTACGCTAGACTGAAAAATAAGCAACGTTTTTTGTTTATATTTGTTTTTGTCAAAAAATCACTAATCATCTACTTAAACCCCGTGTGTAAAACTAATCATAATGTTAAGACATCCGTTACCATAAACTACTTAATCGGATTAAGATAACCCTGTAGGAATAAGCTAGTTACGTATTAATTTGCTAAAAGGAATTTTTTAGATAATCACAAAACCCTATCAACTCATCATAATCATCATGACAATTATTTTTTTAAATCAACTTTGTTCTTTGCATTCCGTGTTTTCAGTATTTTTGTTTTGTAAAAAAAACCCGCCCGGTGGTAGTGTTAAAAACCTGTTGTTGTAAGTAAAGTCCATTAACTAACGATTAGGTGTAAACCTTTATTGGTAATTTTAACAATCGTGTTTACAAGTGTAACAAGTTTTATCCGTCTCTATATAAAAGTGTTTTAAAAAAATTATGACAAAAACCGTATAAAATGTGAAAAAAAATTTTTTTTTGTGAAGGATAAAAAACACAAATTATGCTAGTTAATTAGATGTGCAATGTTTTGTTAAAAATATTCCAATTTATCCGTTTTATTTTCTGTACAGTTTAAATGGAACTCGTGTATAAACTTAAATCATTAAATGTAACAAGATTCTTAACGTACCAAAAAAAATATATTATAAAGTTTTAAGAAAAAATCTTTAGAAAAAAAGTCAAAATTTTAAAATGTGTGGGAAATTTTTATCAATTTTTGTGACTAGAAAAAAATGTGAATTTTCCCCAAGTTTATGTTAATTTGTGTTAAACCAGTGTCAGTATTCTTTATTCTTTTACAATATTTTTGTGCCATATCAAAATAACTTGTTTGTAACCCTCAGCAACTTATTTGTTCAGTATTATGAGTTTCCAAGGTTTTTTATTAATTTCGTTTAATTTGCCATAATTTTTGACGAGTTTAATTTCTACATATAACCGTCGTCGTTGTCGTCGTGGTGATATACAATAAAAAAAAGATGAACGATTTTATCGAGTGTTTTTGTAATAAAAACTACAAAACAAAAAATGTTGGTGTTTTTTTATTATCATTGAACTGCTTTATATCTGGGTAATTAGCACAAAACGCATGATGATGAAAATAAACCGTGACACATCGCATAGCAACGCCCTTGTATACAAAAAAAAAGTTCCAGAAGAACGCTTGTGTACGTGACGCAGTAGGGTACATATACAACCCGGATCAATAATGCATGACAAGCGTATATATAAATACGGGAGTACCCGGGGGCTCACGAGCGTGTGTTCAAGGGAACCACTTTCACTCGCGATCGGGAGTGGATCGGTCTTACTTACTTTACCCCGCCTGCCATTATATTTAATCTTAACTGCCACGATAGTTAAACTGGACACAAGTCACCATGTCTGCTAGTACGGAACTCCCCCGGCCCAGTGCGAAAACGCTAATTACGAGTTGTCTGTTGGCAACGAAAGAGCAACTACTTAACTGTTGCTCGAAAGTACAGGAGAAAACTGGTGAGCAGATAAACTTTGCTTCGGATCCGACTAAAAAGTCAAAGTCGAGTCATGAGTTGACAGAGTTTGGAACGTTCGAGAAGCAGCCGAGTTTTGATGAGTTTGGGTGTGGGTCGGGGGAGAGGATTACTGAGTGGCAGGCGGGGTGGAACGTTACCAATGCTATACAGGTGAGAAAGATAACTTGACCTTTTTAATCTCCATGGAAACCAGTGCTTATCAAATCAAGTATCTATTTTACAGGGCATGTTCCTAGTCTCCCTCCCATACGCAGTCCTCCACGGCGGCTACTGGGCAATCCTCGCAATGATAGGAGTGGCATACATCTGCTGCTACACAGGTAAGATCCTCGTTGAGTGCCTGTACGAGGCCAACGAAAACGGGGAAATGGTGAGGACTCGAGGGTCGTACATGGACATTGCTAAGGTGGGGTTTGGCGAGAGGTTTGGACCGATGATTGTGAATACGGCGCAGTTGATCGAGTTGCTAATGACTTGCATTCTTTACATTGTGTTGTGTGGGGATCTTATGATTGGTGAGTTAACATGTGTGAGTAATTTCCATGGAAACGGAACTCAAATAAATTTGTGATTTTCAGGCACGTTTCCGGACTCACCTATCGACTCTAGGTCTTGGATGATGTTGTCAGGTAACTAATTTTACACGGTTCATAAAATTTCCAAATGGTAACCATGACAACTAATTACAACTTTCCCCATCCAGGAATGATCCTGATCCCATGCGCATTCCTCCGCTCACTCCACTCAGTCTCAGCGTTATCATTCTGGTGCACAGTGGCCCATTTCCTCATCAACTTGATAATCGTCGCGTACTGCCTCGCCTGCATCGGCCAATGGGGCTTCTCAGACGTAACCCTATCCCTCGACCTCGAAACCTTCCCAATCTCCCTCGGCATCATAGTATTCTCATACACCTCCCACATCTTCCTCCCAACCCTCGAAGGCAACATGCAGGACCCTCAACAATTCGGCAGAATGCTCGACTGGTCCCACGTCTGCGCTGCAGCGTTCAAAAGCGGGTTCGGCTACGTAGCATTCCTCACCTGGCGCAAGAGCACGCTACAGGTCATCACAAACAACCTCCCAACTATCTGGAAGAGCCTCGTCAACTTTATACTCGTGCTAAAGGCTATACTGTCTTACCCGTTGCCATACTACGCTGCAGCGGATCTACTCCAAAAGATCTGGTTCAACGGGGAAAGGTTCCAGCCGATCTTCGACAAGGACAACGAGTTGACTACGAAAGGGTGTGCGTTTAGGGTTGGGCTGGTTATCGTCACTATACTGTTTGCGGTGAGCATTCCTCACTTTAGTATACTGATGGGGTTCATTGGGAACTTTACAGGCACAATGTTGAGTTTTATTTGGCCTTGTTATTTTCATTTGAAGTTGAAGGGGGGGTTTTTGAGTTTGAATACTATTTGTTGGGATTGTTTCATTATCTTTTTGGGGGTTACGTTCGGGATTATTGGGATTTTTGATAGTTTTGGGGCGTTGATTGAGGCTTATCAGATTGGGTTGCCGTTTTAAAGTGAGGGTGCTTATGCTTATAAGGGTCATAGCAGTGTAGTTACGTTGGTATAGGTAACCTATAGAATTTTGCTTGTACATGTCTTCCAAAAATATGACGTTGCTATGGTAACGTAAAAATAGGTTTAGTAACGGGTCTTCCAAGATGTATCTACCGTAACAAAAATTGTAAGTTAACGTATCACTAAGGTTACAAAAAGTCTTCCACGACACACCTTGTCTTCCAAACGGTGTTATATCATAAACTTTTAAAGTATATCATGTGCCAAAACATATGAGTAGGTTATATACGACCACATAAGTCTTCCAGATGAATTGTGACAATAAAAATTGTGAATCATGTTCAAATATGAATGGAACGCAGTTTGGTAATGCATATAAATAACGGGATGATGTAACGAAACGTTTTGGACGTGATGGGAATAGGGAAAAGGGGAATTTTCAGAAAATGTTCCATGACGATATAGTGTAAATGCATTTACCCTGCGTGTATAGTAGTATGAGTCGGTTTTATGACTGTAGGATTTATTTTACAAAAAAATACTCTGTGATTTGTGTTGATACCATGGAGATGATTGTATGGTAGTTAATTTTTGAGGAATTTTTGTTACATGTAATCTTGGTAATTTGCTGATGAATTTTAAGTAATAAATTATGAACCTGTTAAAAATCAAAACTCTCCATCTTATTTCCCCATAAAACTGCACATCAAAAACCCCATCATGCTCATCCACACGGGAATACGCTCGTTTATCAAATCACCCCAAAACTCACATCCTTCCCAAAACAACACATAAGTTACTTCCATGATTCTCTTTGGTACACGTTACCATGGCAAATTATCTTTATTTCATTATTTACCAACAAAAAAAGTTTACAGACGATATCTCTCTATACAAATTAAAAAACTTGACTAACACTTATGTTCAAAAACGGAAGAATAATCTTGTCCACTCGTACTCCACTCAACCCCTTCGTTATTATTTTTTCAGTCTCATGTCAAATAAATTAACAAAAACACCTGAGATTATTATACAAGATACCCCTTTCATCCCCCCTACGACTTGTTAAGCAAACTATCGATACTAAACGTAATCGACTGAACGTTATTGTTATTGCTCTTCTCCCCGTTTCTACGGTTACTACACCCACCTCCACCACTACTGTTACTATTACTATTGTGCATCGAGTCGTTATCGTCTAGAAGATCCAGATCATCATCGTCGTCGTCGTCCATTGAGTCGTCGTCAAAGTGGAGTGAGTTGGACTCGGTGGTATTGAAAGCGTCGTTGCTGCTGGTGCCGTCACCACCGCGTTTAGAGCCTGAGAGAGAGTACTTATTGCTTGATGAGCGCTTTGTGGATCCGGGAGAGGACTTTAGTTGTTTTGCTTCTAGTTCTCGGCGGAGGACTTGGAGGTCCACTGTTACGCCGCGGGAGGCTAGTTTTGCTTGTTGTTTTTCGAGGGTTTTGAGGAGCTGTGGGGAAATTGAAGATAATTTGTTAGATTGATGTTAAAGCGATAACTTGTGTGTTCATGTTGGTTGATTTGTAAACTCATGAGTTTAGGTTTCATAAAATAGAGTTGATGCATTAACTCTGATTTAAATATGAGTTAATGTTTGATAACTTCAAAATAACCAGAGTTAACAGTCATTAACACCAACAAACTTGAGAGTTTAAACTGATAAATCATGAGTTAACTTTTCATATGGAGTTAAATGTGTTAACTCCCATTTAAACATGAGTTAATACTCGATAACTCCAAAACAACCAGAGTTAACACCCATTAACACCACAAAAATCAAGTGTTTGAACACACTTAATGTAAAGTCAATCATAAAACCAAAAAAAACTACCCCAAAAATACAAAAAAACTCACACCCACCTTCTTCTCCCTCCGCATCTGCTCCTTCTTAGCCAACTCATCCGGCGGAATAGGCTCCCCACTACAAGTCTGAGGATGAGCATTATGAGCAGGTCTCCCAGGTCCTTTCTTCGTATGCTCCCGTTTCCTCCACTTTGCCCTCCGATTCTGAAACCATACCTAAACGAACACACAAATTTTCAATATCCCAAATCAACCACAACCAATTGTATATAAAAAACACACTCTCAAGAATCAAAAAATCACGATCCCAACTAAATCCCCATAACAAACACAACCACAATCAAAAAACCTAAAACTCCCAAAACACACCCGAAATCCCCTCCGATCCCCAAACACACAATTTACGACTACCCCGGGAATAACCGATTAATTAAAGATCCAGATCACGAAAAAACCCATCATGATTTTTGATTACATAACGGGGATTCACCAAAATATGGTGCTGCGAACACACCCCTTAACATATTGCGTTTAAAAACATACCCCATGTACGTGTTAATGTACCCCTGTTGTTATTAGATCAGGGATTTAGGGAATTTACCCCAAAATAAACCTAATAATCGAGTTTTTCCCCCGATGCGATAGTGCGTAAATGATCATGTTGCTAATTTCTTGTCGCGTGCTGCTTCTTTAAATATTTATACTAGTGAGTGGTTGGTAAACAAATCGCACGCGCTTAACAACTTGAGTACACAGATTGCGTGCTCAGGTATGCTAATTTGTTTGCTAAAAATGAGTGTTGAGTGACCAGTAGCTAGTTACACAACTGCACACACACGCTTGTCACACCGAAAAACACAAAAACGGGGCACTCTGAGACACACTCAAAAAGCCAAGCTACAAAGAACCCCACATTAAACCCAATAAAACGTAAATGAAGAAAAATAATCCCGTACGTATGTTTCCATCCCAATTGACAATAATCAAAAAAGAGCAACGAAAGAAGGGGAAGATTTTTCTCCAAACTGGTTTGGTTCTCCATCGTCGCTCCGAGCTGAAAAGCGAGAGAGAGTCGAGCTTCTTTAATGCGATTCTCCCCCTTACACTCGCTCGTAAATCCCATAAAAAAATCTAATTTTCTGATATGAGTCCCTTGAGGATACTCTCGGGACACACCATATTGTGCGTGTATTTAATATTCATGATCTGTTTCTTTGATTACGCATCTGTTTTTTTGATTTCGACTTTGTGGATGGTGACTAATTCGTAGAGTTAATAGGATTGTATGAATTAAAGTTAAACTAACCGCAACGCGAGACTCTTTAAGATTCAACCTCAGCGCAAGAGCCTCCCTCATGAACACATCGGGGTAGTGAGAAGCATTAAACGCCCGCTCCATCTCCTCCAACTGCCACGAGCTAAAGTTCGTCCTACTCCTCCTCCGATTCGACCCCCCTCTCCCCCCACCATCCCTCCCCCCATCCTTCCCATACTCGTACTCGTCGTCCTCACTGTCGTACATTTGGTGAGGATGATGGGGCACATTGCCGTTGGTCGTTAAACTGGACTGCTGGATTGTAGAGAGGACTTGGTGGGCGTGGTGGTGGGAGTACACTGACGAGCTGAACAGGCGGTGGGCTGTTTGGAGGTAGTCGTGGGGTTGGGGGGGTTGTGGTGGTGGGGACTTTTTCTGGGGGGAAGGGGAGTTTGAGGTGGAGGAGAGGAGGGATGAGATCGTGTGGGTTATTTGGGGGGTACGGGTTGGGGTGTTTGGGGAGGAGGTTAGGAGGGAGGTTACTGGGGGG
>JAQFXM010007810.1:0-11440 GCA_034693345.1 Entomobrya multifasciata
TAATCAACTACCGTGACACTTCCTTACATCATGTCGAGTTATAAATAGTAATGAACATTATCAGCTTTGTAAAAAGCGAGCAACATTGAATGAAATTCAGGTATTTCTGCGCCTTGCCTTGAAATCTAATCAACTACCGTGACACTTCTGAACATCATGTCGAGTTATAAATAGTACTGAACATCATCAGCTTTGTAAAAAGCCCGCAACATTCAATGAATTTCATGAAATTCTGCGCTTTGCTTTGAAATCTAATCAACTACCGTGACACTTCCTTACATCATGTCGAGTTATAAATAGTAATGAACATTATCAGCTTTGTAAAAAGCCCGCAACATTGAATGAATTTCATGATATTCTGCGCTTTGCTTTGAAATCTAATCAACTACCGTGACACTTCCTAACATCATGTCGAGTTATAAATAGTACTGAACATTATTAGCTTTGTAACAAGCGAGCAACATTAAATGAATTTCGCGTAATTCTGCGCTTTGCCTTGGAATCTAATCAACTACCGTGACACTTCCTGAACACCCAACAACTGAAAAATAAAATCAGGGCAACCTTACTATATTTAACCGAAAGAATATTGGTTCCTCATTTGGGAAAAGTGATATGGAAATCAATTTTGCAACATCATTCTGAGATGTCAGCCAACAACGGAAAAATAAAATCAGGGCAACCTTTTTATGTTTGACTGAACGAATATCTGTTCCTTATTTCTGAAATGTGGAATGGAAGACAATTTTGTGGCATCATTCTGAATTGTGGGCCAATAGCTGAAAAATAAAATCAGGGTAACCCTATACTGTTTTACCGAAAGAATATCTATTCCTTTTTTCTGAAGTATGGAATGGAAAACAATTTTGTAACATCATACTGAATTGTGGGCCAACAACTCAAAAATAAAATCAGGGGAACCTAGTATTGTTGATCCCAAAGAATATCTATTCCTAATTTGTGAAATGTGATATGGAAAACAATTTTGTAATAACATTCTGAAATGTGAGCCAACAACTGAAAAATAAAATCAGGGCAACCTTACTATGTTTGACCGAAAGACTTTCTGTTCCTTATTTCTGAAATGTGGAATGGAAGACAAATTTGTAGCATTATTCTAAATTGTAAGCCAATAGCTGAAAAATAAATCAGGGCAACTTTATTTTGTTTAACCGAAAAAACTTTTATTTCTTGTTTCTGAAAATTGCATTCGAAGACAATATTGTAACATCATACTGAATTGTGGGCCAACAAATGAAAAATAAAATCAGGGCAACCTTATATTGTTGATCCCAAAGAATATCTATTCCTTATTTCTGAAATGTGGAATGGAAAACAATTCTTTAACATCATTCTGATTTGTGGGCCAACAACTCAAAAATAAAATCAGGGCAACCTTTTTTTGTTTAACCGAAAGAATATCTGTTTCTTGTTTCTGAAATGTGGAATGGAAGACAATTTTGTAACATCATACTGAATTGTGGGCCAACAAATGAAAAATAAAATCAGGGCAACCTTATTATGTTTAACCGAAAGAATATCTGTTTTGATTTCTGAAATGTGGAATGTTAGACAATTTTGTTACATCATTCTGAATTGTGGGCCAACCACTGAAAAATAACATCAGGGTATTTTTCGCTTTGATAAAAACACATGATGAAGTAACATTATGGTCATGTTAAGGAAGTGCATATATTTCAACGAAGCACCCCATTTTGAACCTTATTTCATTTTATTGACTAAAATTAAAATCTGAAAACCCCAAATGCAATATAACATCAGTTTTACTTTTCCTTTACTTTGAAAATTCAAATAGGTTTTTTGAAATCCTCCAAACCTTTTTTCGCTTCGACACAAATCACATGATGAGGTAATTTCGAAACATTATGGTCATGTTAAGGAATGTTACAAGTGCATATATTTCAACGAAGCACCCCATTTTGGACCTCATTTCATTTAAGTGTCAAGAAATTAAATTCTGAGAACCCAAAACGCAAAATTATATCAGCCTTAGTTTTCCTTCATTTTAAAAATTCAAATTGGATTTTTAAAGTCCTCCAAAATAATTTTCGCTTCGATACAAATCACATGATGAAGTAATAACAAAACATTATGGTCATGTTAAGGAATGTTACAAGTGCATATATTTTAACGAAGAACACCATTTTGGACCTTATTTTATTTTATTGACTAAAAGTTAAACTCTGAAATCCCCAAATGCAAAATAAGATCATAATAATAAGATTTCACCTGTTGACTTATTGATGCAGTGCGACAAAAGCTTGTAATAGTCCTCAGTTCTGAAATGCTTCCGTACCAAGAAATTGTCACGATTTCTTAAACTGTTTTTAAAAAATATAAACAAATTGTCAAAACTGTGCTCACGATCATGGCGCGATCTGCTAATATGTTTGGGTGTATTCGGAGATCTTTGTTCGTCCAAAACTGGATCAAATAATTGAATTGGTCTTGGGAATTGAAGGGCAAAATATCGTAGGCAATAACACCAAGGCTCATTTCCAGTTCATGTCTCATATGAAGTCTCGACGTTAGGTATACTTTAACATTATCAAAACTGGATTTGATCATTGAGAATACTTGTTTCATCCAGCTAACTTCATTGGATTCTAGCTCATCGAAACCATCAAAAAATATTTCCGCGACAAACAATCCAGCACTTATCAAATTGAGCAACAATTCCGCAGTTTCAGAGGTACATGAAATGTATCTAAGCATTTTCAATAATTCATTTTTGGGATTGAAATCTCAAAAATGAAATGTAGAAGAACACTCTGAGAAGTACATGTTGAACGGGATGTACACGACTATCCTGTTCGTACAATTTTCTGTCATAAAGCGAGCAATATTGGCTAGCAGAACCGTTTTCCCATTCCAGTTATACCACAAATGCATACAAAACGAACACTGGAGTTTTCTGAAAGCTGATTTTGTACAAATGTTTTCTCGGATATATAAACACGATCGTTTTGACGACTAAACTTGCTTAAAATATTTAATGATGCTGACGAATCTTCCAGAAAATAATTGTCTTGTTGAGCGTCATAATTTATTAGATGAGTGGGTACTTTTGCTATTTTTTCAAGTCTGCCCAGTGTTCGTTAAAATCCAAGTAAATAAATCTGGCTTGTAAACAATCCGTTTGAGAACTTGATGTAAACGTTGTTTGGTTGTTAACCATTAAAGAAAGTTTGTATCTCTTTTTAATCTCCTTAAAAACAAATATATCCTGACAATCTGAATTAAAAATTGACTCATTTAGTGTAACTTGGTTCGATATAAATCTAGGAATCAAGACTGATGGATTCGGGGGAACATTACTAATTGAAAGCACAAATTTCTTTTCTTTTTTGACGAATGATTCATGAATTTGGATTCCAGGTAGGCTGTCACGAAATATTTTTTGCACCATGTTATGCTTCTCATTAGGAAAGATCTCGTGTATTTTAAATGATTTTCCTTGAATTTCAATTTTAGTATTTTGAAAATCATCCAAGTTATCCGGAATGCTTACGACAGGCCTCCCTTTTACCAGTATTTCAACAGCACCACTTTGATGATTGTCTTCAAGCACATCAATAAGGAGTTCATATGCACCAATTCTGGTCATTAAAAATTGGTAGAACTGATAGGAAGGGAAGTTGTTCCATTTTGTTTTCTTTCTGCATCCTGACAACAAGTACCATAAATCATGGGTACACGTACTTCATGTACTTACAGGTTTTCATATATATTTGGAACTTAGTAAAAACTGAAAATAATTTACAAAAAGCTGACCAGTTTTTCCACGTCAGCTCGGGAGAGAATGTTTTTAGAAATAAGTTCAGCCCTTACTTTGACGTTAAAATCAGTCAAAGATATTAGATTGGGCAAATTTTTGGTAATGTAATCTCTTTGCCACTCCTCCATATTTTTCAAAAAATTAAGCTTCAAACAACTACAACCGTATTTTAGAGATATAGTTTCTAGTGTCCTATAACTAGCAATTATTTTAACATTAATTCACATGGAGGGGTTGCGAAGTATTTATTATAAATCAACAGACTGACTGACAGCACAGTGTCGTAAGTGCGTCTTAATAAATGTGGTTTATGTAATTAATACAAATGAATACTTTTTTGAGGTTGCGGTCAGGTTTGATATGTTTTTTTTTATCAATTACATGGTCATTTGTTCATATTAAAATAATTCATAAGCAAACACTCACAAACATAAGTAATAATTTGCTTATTAAGTTGCTGTCCATGTAGACTTTATACTAACCAAAGATTGAATTCTTCGTATAGCGGATACACGAATGTCAAGAAAATATACCGCAACAACTTCCCATCTATCCTTAAACTTCGTCGTATTTAAACCGAACCATTCAACATTTACAAAATGGGAGTACAATATCCTGTTTTCTAGCTATGATTTTTTCACTTTAGTTATATAGGAGGAAAATATAGAAAAACAGCAAATGTGAACAATGTTGAAAGTATTTGTCTGTTTTTCAAACGGATATTTCATACAAGTGATATATTAAAACCAACTTGACTGTCTTTGTTTAACTGACAGGAAGGATAACTGCAATATCAATATCCATGTTTATGGCACATATTATTTGAAGAAAAGGAGACCATTTCATACATCATCAAAATCGTTCAAGCCGTTAGTATTACCATCTTTTAGATATTTTTACATAATGGTTAATTAAGTAAATTAATGACCAAGCTGATGCCTTTATGTCGAATGACTGTTCATAAACAAGTCTGTTTATTGAAAATAATTTGGATTGGTCATAACTTTTAAACTAATGTACAAAACAGACCCAACTATTTAGCATTAAATCAATCAATTAGCAGAGTCTGACTTAAATAACTTCGGTGGAAGGTTTTTTCCATGTCTGCTCCTGCTTGCGAGTGAGAGGAATGTGGAATTTCGATCAAACCCCCGATTTTTGGAACATTTTTCTTGTGCTTAATTTCGATCGGGCATAACTTCCGTGAAAATAAATAAAATATCGTGACCTTGGTTTTAAATTAGACGTATTAAATGGGCATTTCAAATATGACTACTATATGGCCTGGAACTTGTAAGAAATGGTAATGACAGTGTGTAAGATTTCCTTCAAAAATTGATTTTGGTTTTCGCTCTTCCAGAGACGCCAAGCACATCTCCGAGAAAGCTCAAATACATTATGTAATGTGAGTCAAACATTGCTCATGGGTAGTGTCGTCTTTTGAGCTATTGCACTGACCTGAAGTTTATCATCCAATTTCAGAATGCGTAGCCTTTTTCTCTGCATTCCATTCATTCGTACTAATGTGGATATGTCTACTTCTTTGACTCTCCAGAACACTGTTTTTTCATAAATGGATCAGTGGTTCGAGTTTGCATTTGCCCAAAGACCAGGCTGTAAATCACTAAAAACACCAGCTAAAATTTTTATTAACTGTGCTTCTGAAGAACCCTTCAAAAATAACAGCATCAACATGTAACATAACATAACATGTTTAGATGTAGCCAATGAACTGTGAAAACTACGTGGCCCAGATTTAGCATAGTTTTAAGTTCGACACTTAGCTATCTTATCATGTTATCATATCAATCGCTGGGTTTTCATTATCAAAATGCTTGGATATGTGAATTTGAATTACATACGAAGTTTTGGTTTTGCCTATGTAAAAAGGAGTTCAAGCTTGTAGCACTAGTTTAATTTTGTATTTGAGCCAAAAAATAAAATATTATGTGCATACATTGAAAGTATTTTGACAATATATATAGCATTAAATTTATTCAAGTGTTTAATATTTGTTAACAGTGTATATTTGTTGGGCATAAATTTTCTGCATTTTTGTATAAGTTGAGACAGTATGGTGTCCAAAATACGGAGCCATATATGGTGGATTAGTAGATTTTCCTATCTAGGCTACAAAATATTTTAAATAAAATTTCAGTAGCTCAATATTATAAAGCACTACGACACATTAAAATTGACTCCATTGCACGGGACACAAAAACTCTGCTAAATATGTAGTCGAAATAGCCTACATTCAATTTTCATAACCTTTCCCGAATTTCTTACAAATGTTTTTTAACTGAATGACACTTTATATTTCCCCGTTCTGAAAAATTATAAAAATGATGTCGGATAAACCAAATTACGAGAACCAGACAGTAAGATCAAATCGAATACTTATAGATCAGATATTGTCCCAAGATGAAAAACGACATTCAGAACTTAAAACAACTTGATTTTGGACAACAGCCACATTTAGAATAGGACATTTCAACAATATTGGATCGGTTCTAAGTTTTAAAATCTTTTCCTCTTCAGGCAAACGTACAAGCACAACATGCGCCAATGTACCTGGACATTGCATTAATGAAAAACGTTTTACAAAATATGTTAGCGGTGACAAAACCCTTCTGAATTCTCAAAATAAGCGAAGTAGCAAAATGGCAAAGAACATGATAATACATTGTATAAGTCTTACCACTTGTCCTTGAATCTAGATTTCGGTAACAAAAGTATGAATGCGACACTATATCAAGATTCGAAACCGTTACAAAGCTAAATTTATAGGTTCACTGACATACAGTATTGCGGCACTACACAATATTGGTCAAAGTCTTACTTTTTGTGCGTCGCAATTGATTTGCCAAGGATTTAGAGAATCAGTTTACGTGTACATACATAATGAGCTTTAGTATATTTCCAGAAATTAATCTAAACCTAAATCTGTTCTACTCTTTTTCTAATTCAAATCGTAAGTGGACTTAGTTAAAGAGATTAGGTTGTACTTAAATAAAAATTAACCAAAATAAGAGCTAAGCGTCGATGGAGATTTTAGCGATGGAATTAACCGTTTGTATTGCAACGCTACCCTTTCTATTCGAATGATCGGATGCATGCAGACGAAGAACTAAAGAGTGTTTTTCGGGTATATGTATACATAAAATGATATAACACATAAAATGCGGTTTTACATGAAGGAATTGATGTATTGGTTGATTTTTCAACGAAGATGCGAAACGAAAACGACAATGACGAAAATAACGATCACCACAGGACGTTTTGTTGCGATGGCCTTAGGCCGCTTAGTGCAAATTCAACTGCGGTTACAATTTTAACGGGACACTCTGCAGAAAATTTCGATGGATTTTCTGTAACGGCCAATCTCTTTTCCACAAGTAGGACAAGAATGATGGATATCTTTGTAAAAATTTATGTACAGTGGGATCAATACAAGTGGAAAGAAACTGAAACAAAACAACATGTAAGTTCAGATAAATATTTACGTATCTCAGAAATAATTATGTAATATTAAACGCTATTTACAGAATCAGACAAAGTAAAATAATAAAAACAGCCATTGGTCCATTCTGGTAAGACAAAGTGGTAGTAATGCAATCGTTGCAGTGTGGACATCTGACCCATCTACCTTTGCTACCCCAGATTATGTTATTTAAATCTGTTGGCTCCAACCGTCTGAGCATTGAATCTGCCTTACAAATAGTAAACCTTTATTGTACGGTTTTTTAAATGAAGTTTTACTGCAATGAAACTTTACCTGATAGGCAAGCAACGTTTACATTAACGCCTTCCATAATTTATTGATATGTTGTTTGAGAATCAGTTTGTGTAGAGAAGGGATTTGAAACGTAAAATTAGTGTTAACCATATACGTTTGGTATAGCTGAAATATAGAAATGGATTTGTTAGTTTGTTGAATTAGCTTTTGTCGTTGCGCTGTCGTGTCAATAACAAAACGAACAGCTCAGCTTTCACAACCGATATGCACCGTTGGAAAAATCTAGCAATAAAACACCGCAAAAATATTGTTTCCAATTTAGTGGTCGCCCACTTGCAACATACTTCAAATGAAGCAATAAATTCAAACGACTTAAGTTCGTTGAAGTACCTGAATTAAAAAATAAATGCTCAAATTTGTATCGTAAGGCTGATTGTATAGCAACCATTGGATCATTACTTAAAGTGCTTTTGGGTATGCTTAATATTTGCTGAGAACTTAGACTACGTTAAAGTTGATTGAATGGCTTGTCTTTTGATTGACATTTGAAGTATTTATTGGTTTCAGTATGAAAACAAATTGTAATTTTTGTGACGTGCAAGGACACTAACTCTATTAGAATATTTCACAGAAATTTTAAAGGTACAACCCTATTTCGTTATATTTCAGGCTTTTAAAATACAATAAAACCCAGCAGACACAAATATGCTTCAATCTTTACACCTTGTGCCAATAAAAGGATGCCAAGTTATTTGATAACGGATCATTGGTGTATCACGGCAAGTCACTGTTATATCGGTATATAATAGTATGCTTTGGTTTAACCGCATGCACAATTATTAATGAGACACGATTTGTTCCCTTGCAAGCCCCATAATTGTTTGTATTAAACTTCTGCAACAATTCAAATATGTTTCCCTGCATTTGGTTTCTATTCAAAGCCACTTTTGCATTAGAATAAGAAACCATGTTTCGGAAATAGATTCCAAGGTATTTGAAAACGAATCATTGGTCAATCACGGCAAGTCACGTCATTCATTTGAATTGAAAAAAACGGATAAAACAGATCAAATTAGGCTTGTGTTCAACTGAACTAAAGGAAGTCTGCGAGCATTGTTCATTTGAAAAGGAAAATCGAATCAAAAGAACGGCTTTCATTCAATTCGCATTATATATTATATCAACAGAGATGAAATTTTGGTTGCATTATATCGAATTTAATAAAAGGTGCGAGCTGTAAATATTTATTTAAACGCATATTATTTCCATGGGGACAGAATGTTGGTTCTATTGAATTGAATGAATTAAAAAAGTTGTCTATTCATTTGAATTGAAAAATTGGATCAATCAAATCAAATAAGAGTTGTATTTAACTAATTTAAAGGTAGTCTGCAAGCATTGTTCATTTGTATAGGATAATCGGATCGACTGAACGGCTTTCATTTAATTCACTTTATGTATCATACCGACAAGGATAAAATTGTGGTTGCATTAAATCAAATTTAATAAAAGGTGCGAGATGTAAATATTTGCCTAAACGCATATTATTTCAATGGGGATGGAATTTTGTTATATGGAATTGAATGAGTTAAAAAAACCTATTCTATTCATTTGAATTGAAAAATCGGATCAAACAGACCAAAGTAGGGTTGTATTTAACTAATTTAAAGGAAGTCTGCGAGCATTGTTCATTTGAATAAGATAATCGGACCGACTGAACGGCTTTCATTTAATTCACTTCATATATTATAAGATATTTTGGGTTTAACAATATAAGGTTGCCCTGATTTTATTTTTCACTTGTTGGCTAACAATTCAAAATGATATTATTAATACCTAACAATTCAAAATGATATCATTAACTTCCTTTCCATTTCACATTTCACAAATAAGGAAAAGAGAGATATTTTGGGTTTAATAATAAGGTTGCCCTGGTTTTTTTCAGTTGCTGTCTTACATTTCAAAATGACGATATTAACTTAATTTCTATTTTACTTTTCACAAATACGAAAAAGAGATATTTTGGGTTTAACAGTTTACGGTTGCCCTGATTTTATTTTTCAGTTTTTGGCTAACAATTCAATATGATGTTACTAACTTCCTTTCAATTCCACATTTCACAAATAAGGAAAAGAGATTTTTTGAGTTTAACAATATAAGGTTGCCCTGATTTTATTTTTTAGTTGTTGGCTTACAATTCAAAATGATGATATAAACTTAATTTCTATTTTACTTTTCACAAATACGGAGATACTAAAAGGTTGGTTTAATACTAAAAGGTTGCCCTGAATTTATTTTTCGGATGCTGCCTAACAATTTAAAATGATGTTACTAACTTCCTTTCAATTCCACATTTTAGAAATAAGGTAAAGAGATTTTTCGGTTCAATAGTATAAGGTTGTCCTGATTTTATTTTTCAGTTGTTGACTAATAATTCAACATGATGTTTTTAACTTCCTTTCAATTCCACATTTCACAAATAAGGAAGAGATTTTTTGGGTTCAACAATGTAAGGTTGCCCTGATTTTATTTTTTTAGTTGTTGGATTACAATTCAAAATGATGATATAAACTTAATTTATATTTTACTTTTCACAAATACGGAAATAAGATATGTTGGGTTTAATACTAAAAGGTTGCCCTGATTTTATTTTTCGGATGCTGCCTAACAATTCCAAATGATGTTATTAACTTCCTATCGTTTTCGCTTTTCACAAAGAAGGAATAGAGATTTTTTGGGTTGAACGTGAAAAAGATGCCCTGATGTTATTTTTCAGTTGCTGGCTTAAAATTCAAAATGAATTTTTAATTTTCTTTCAATTCCATATATCACAAAAGGAGTGCAACTTTTTAACTTGACCCAAACTTGAGAATTATTCAAGAAACACGATTCAGTAATACAAAGCACAAAACATTGAATCGCAATATACAAGCATAACATTTTAGACTTAAATAAGATCACTTTATGCTGCAATGTAAAAATTCACGTGTCAACGTGTTAGCCTCGACGTTTTGTACTTGTGCAGCACAAAAGTCTAGAACTGCGAGTTTAAACAACGTGATAGTACAGTGCAAATTTTTACTTGACCCAAACTTGAGAATTATTCAAGAAACACGATTCAGTAATACAATGCACAAAACATTGAATCGCAATATACAATCATAATATTTTAGACTAAAATCAGATCACTTTATGCTGCAATGCAAAAATCCATTGCAGCATTTTAGATGCTATTTTCTCAGATTTTATAGCAGACCATATTTTGATAGTATTATGCATTAAATAAGCAGTAATTTTGTGCTAAAAACAAGCATAAAAATGCAAAGTATTAACCTCACACAACTGGTGAGTGCTAGCAAACACATGCTTAATTTTATGGTAGCTCGAAATTGACCTATTTTAAAATGCAAATAATTTTTCAGTTCAAAAATGTTTCTCAAATAAACGACACTATTGACCCAACTTTATTTTAAGGGAGCCTTAACAAAGGTTCTTATATTATGAATCGACCTAATTTTTGCATGTTACACTAATCTAAGCTAAAAATGTGGTCATCTAGTCAAATTGAAATGGTCACAGTTTCCTCATTTAATGAGCTATTGAAGAACTTTTAATACCATTGTATAGCCTAAATAGCGAATTTTAGTAATCTTGGCACTATTTTTGAGCTTTAAAGTATGACCAATGCTTAATTCTCAAAAAATCGACATTTTTTACCATGACATTTTCACAGATTTTATAGCAGACGATATTTTAATATTCTAAAAAATTAAATAGGCACAGATTTTTTGCAAAACACAAGAATAACAGTGTAAAGAATTATATTTGCACAACTGGTGAGTGCTAGCAAACACATGCTTAATTTTATGGTAGCTCGAAATTGACCTATTTTAAAATGCAAATAA
>JAQFXM010007811.1:0-11439 GCA_034693345.1 Entomobrya multifasciata
GGGAAGGAGGTGGTGGTGGAGCTGAAAAATGATCTGGCGTAAGTTTAATTAAACTTAGTGTTAAGTTAAAATGTTAACTATATAATGATTACTTAGCTTGTTAGTAAAATGCGAATATAATTAGGGTTTCACTTTTGATTTAAAAGGATTTGTGGGACCCTTCACTCCGTAGACCAGTACCTCAACCTGAAGCTTACCGAGATAAGCGTGACCGATCCTGATAAGTATCCCCACATGGTATGCTAAATAAATCTACTGTTAAATATCTAATAGGTTATCGTCATCAATATAGCCACTTAAACATTTTAATTTTAATGATACTTTGCAGCTGTCAGTGAAAAACTGTTTCATCCGAGGTTCGGTCATTCGCTACGTCCAGCTTCCAGGCGATGAGGTTGACACACAACTCCTTCAAGATGCCGCCAGAAAGGAGTCAATGCATTCGAAACAGTAAATCCTAATTAAATATATCGTTAAATTAGCTAGACAACTATGGTATAATTTAGTGAGATAAATTTAATCCCGTTTTGTAATATGTACTGCTGTTAAATAAGTATGTAATGATGATATGATAGAAATATGACTCAGGTGTAAAGTTAAGTTACTTTAGTTAAGAATTAATGAAGTGCACCAATTAATTAAGCATTTTGTAATGAGTGAGTTTATGATTTTGATGTGTGAGTATTTAAAGTTATCTTTAAATAAGTAAAGTACAATTAAACTATAAAATGAATTTATAGAGCATTAAAAATGTTGGATATTTATTTCCTTAAGTCAACTAAATCTTGAGTACAAGCTTATTCCACAAAACAATTCTAAAACCTCAAATTTTAAAACGTTTTCACGTTCCATTAAAACAACCGGATTAACCAACATAACTGCATACATTCCAATTAAAAATTATCATTTAATACGTGCTAGCCAACAAACTTCATAATTTTTTAATTGTTCAAACATTCAAAACCATTATATTTACATGCAACTTTACAATTTAGGGTATTTTTTTTCTTAGCGTATAAAAATATAAAATTCGTATTTGTAATTTTTAAAAATTCAAAAGAAATTCACAAGTTTTTTGCATCATAATAAATTACACCTCACATCCTCACCTTGAAATTATTTACATTTGTCACTTTGCTTAATAAACAGAAAAATAAGTTAAGTTACTGCGTAAAATTGTTAGGCTATATCATTATCATAATTTAGTTACAAATTTTTAACTTGAATTCTCCTTATTCTCTCCAAAAGTTATGTCAAAAGACATTCCCGTTCTACTCTCCTTTTTCGTTTCAACAACAACTTGAGGCTTTGGATGGGGCGTGCGTTTTGGGACGACAAAAGTTGAGCGAGCGTCTGGTCCTCGGGGCATATACTTCAAAAACACATTAAAATACATACATCAAATTTCTAAATAGACTTCCAGCGAAATTGACACTGTGGAAATAAATTTGTACTCTAAAATTACCTGTTGATGTTCGGCTTGAGCTTGAGGTTCCCTTAAAACTGAACTAAAGGCTTTAGATGGGTCAAACCTCCGATGTTGAAGTTGACCTGCGGTCATCGTAGCACGGGATTCAGGTCCTCGAGGAATATCCTTTAAAAATAAATTCCCATTAAATTTTTAATCATACATCACACACTTGACTTGATTATACTTAAAATATCAAATTTTCTTCTCACCTGTTGATAATGTTCACCATGCTCCTTCGCCACAACTTTAAAAGCTTGCGACGGATCAAATTTCCTCTGTTGCCCTCCTGGCGTCACACCACTTCCCTGAGCGCTCTTCAACTGCCTATATTTCTCCTTGACCTCTGCACACTCTTTCCTCAACCCACTCACCTCATCCCTCAACTTCAAATTCTCCTCTTTAATTTTAATCACATGTTTAATTTTCTGTTTACTATTTTGATGTCCAGCCAAATTTGCATAATCCCCATATAAAGTCCTATACTCCTCCAAATGTTCTTGAAGTGCTTGATTCTCTTCAATAAGTCCTTTAATTCTTGCTTCCAGCTCTTTCTCCTTTCCATCACCCTTCTCCTTGTACTGCTTAACCACCCCCTCCAACATGTCATTCTTCTCAAGTGCCTCCTGCAATGCATCCTTCACCAAAGCCCCCTCCCCTTTCAACTGACTAATTTGATTTAAGTAAGAATCCTTCCCATTTTTCCAGTCCTCCCTCAAATTTTTCAACTCTCCCTGTAAATTTGCATTCTGTCCTTTCAATTCCTCTGCAAGTTTCCCCTGACATTGAATCTCCCTCTGCAACAGCTCCATTTTTAAGGCCATTCCCTCCCTATTCTCCTTTTCTTCTGAGTATAACTCCTTTGCAGAAATGTATGAGCTTGTCATCTCT
This sequence comes from Entomobrya multifasciata, assembly GCA_034693345.1. NCBI lineage: Eukaryota > Metazoa > Arthropoda > Collembola > Entomobryomorpha > Entomobryidae > Entomobrya > Entomobrya multifasciata. Next base: position 2,360 of record JAQFXM010007811.1, read on the forward strand.
TGCAACTTGGCTTCCAAATCTGAATACCTCGCCTCCATAATTTTCTTAGACTCCGCATCTCCCTCCACTTTTTTCTTTAGCTGATCCACCTCCCCAACTAATCTCACTTTTTCGCTTGTTAACACCTCACAGTTTAACTCAATTGTTTGCTTGTCATCCTCCATTAGTTGGATTTGGAGGTTAGTATTTTCCTCCAATTCCCTCCTTGACTCCTTTTCCTTGGAAAGCTCCTCCCTTAAACGGGCAACCTCCTGAGAGGCTTCATCCAACTTTGATGACAGTTCTAATTTCTCATTTTCAAAATTGTTTTCCAGTTCCAGAATTTTTACTCTTTCGTCCAACAAGTCAATGTTGAGGCGTTTCACGGAAGCAGCGTCTTTTTCTGCGGTGATTTTCAACTTGGTCATGTCGTCTGATAAGGAGGTGTGCTCGGCTTCTAGTTTTTCAAAGGTGGATTGGAATTCTGTAAGTTTTTCTTGGAGGCACTCCAGTTCTGAGGTTTGAGCGATGAGCTGTTCTTTAGTTTGGTGAAAGGTCACTTGGAGGATATCCAGAGCGGTGTTTGTTTCGCTGAGCTGTTGTTCTGCTTTCTCGGCTTCCACAGTTTTGGAGGTGAGCAGGTCTGTAGTATTTTGGAGGGAGGCTTCAAGAGACTCTACCTTTGAATTTTGGAGGGTGAGTTGTTCTTCACATTGTTGGAGGGAGGTTTGGAGGGACACTACTTCAGAGGTCTTTAAGGCGAGCTGCTCTTCGGTTTGGTGGAGTGTGTCTTGGAGTACTCCTAGCGCTGCAATCTTTTGGCTGAGTTGCTCCTCAGTGTTTTGGAGGGATTCTTGGAGGGATGTTATTTCAGAATTCTTCAAGTCGATTTGCTGTTGAGATTCTAGGAGGGAGGTTTGAAGTGACGCCACTTCTGAGGTTTTCAATTCGATTTGTTCTTGTGAATCGTTAAGAGAAGCATGTAGGGCTGCGATTTCCGAGGTCTTCAAATCAATCTCTTCTTGGGATCGCTGGAGGGATGCTTGAAGTGACTCTACTTCTGAAGTCTTTAGGTCGACTTGTTCTTGGGATTGTTGGAGGGACGCTTGCAGAGATGCAACCTCTGATGTTTTCAAGTCTACCTGCTCTTGAGTTAGTTGGAGGGACTTTCCAATGGCTACTATCTCTGATGTCTTCAACTCAATCTGCTCGTTTGATTGTTGCAAAGAAGCCTGAAGCAATGTCACCTCAGAAGTCTTCAAGACTACCTGTTCTTGGGATTGTTGGAGGGACGTTTGGAGGCATACTACCTCTGATGTCTTCAAGTCAATCAATTCTTGAGATTGCTGGAGTGTTGCTTGGAGGGATGTTACCTCTGAACTCTTCAACTCAACCATTTCTTCGGCGTGTTCCAGGAAAGCTTGAAGTGACTCCACCTCGGATGTCTTCAACTCGATTACTGCTTGAGACTGCTGAAGGGAAACTTGAAGAGATGCAACTTCTGAAGTTTTCAAGTTAACTTGTTCATCGGATTGTTGTAGTGCAGCTTGGAGGGATACCACTTCTGACGTCTTCAATTCAACTTGTTCTTGGGAATCGTTAAGGGAGGCATGTAGGGCTGCAATCTCCGAGGTCTTCAAACCAATTTCTTCTTGAGATCGCAGGAGGGATTCTTGAAGTAACTCCACCTCCGATGTCTTCATGTCAACCTGTTCTTGCGCTTGGTGAAGTGAAGCTTGTAGAGCTACCACCTCTGAAGTCTTCTCAGCGAGTTGCTCTTCATTTTTCTGGAGTGTATTTTGAAGATCTCCCAACGCTCCAGTCTTTTCGTTAAGTTTCTCCTCCAAATTTTGGAGGGATTCCTGGAGTGAGATCATCTCAGAGTTCTTCATATCGATCTGCTGTTGAGATTCTTGGAGGGAAGTTTGAAGAGACACAACTTCAGAAATCTTCAAGTCGACTTGCTCTTGAGTTTGTTGGAGGGAGCTTCCAAGGGCTACTATCTCCGATGTCTTAAAATCAATCTCTTCTTGTGAAAGTTGGAGTGACGATTGAAGTGAAAATACTTCTGAATTTTTTAAATCAAGTTGTTGTTCATTTTGCTGGAGCGTATTCTGAAGATCTCCTAGCGCCTCCGTCTTTTCGCTAAGTTTTACCTCCAAAATTTGGAGGGACTCTTGGAGTGATTCAATTTCCGAACTATTTACATCCATCTGCTGTTGAGATTTTTGGAGTGATTCTTGAAGGCAAACCACCTCTGATGTCTTCAAGTGGACGAGTTCATGAGTTTGCTGGAGTGAAGACTGAAGAGAAGCCACTTCAGAATTCTTCAAAGCAAGTTGCTCCTCAGTTTGTTGGAGTGTATCTTGAAATGCTTCCAGCATTGTAGTCTTCTCATTAAGCCGCTCTTCCGCATTTTGAAGAGATCCCTGGAGTGATGTCACCTCCAAATTCTTTCTATCAATCTGTTCCTCTGCTTGATGGAGGGAAGCTTCTAGGCGTTCCACCTCTGAAATCTTTAATTCAACCTGTTCTTGTGAGTGTTGAAGGCTAGCTTGAAGGGACTCCACCTCCTTTGTCTTTATATCAATTAGTTCGTGAGACTGATGGAGGAAACCTTGAAGGTTCGCCATCTCTCTATCCTTGGCAGCAAGTTGTTCTTCATTTTGGAGAAGTGTAGCTTGAAGAACTTGAAGCGCTGAAGTTTTCTCGTTGAGCTGTTGTTCCACATTTCGTAGAGCTTCTTGGAATGACGCCATTTCAATTGTCTTCAATTCCACTTGTTCCTGGGAATCGTTAAGGGAATTATGGAGGGCTGCATTCTCCAAAGTTTTCAATTCCACTTGTTGTTGGGATTGGTGGAGGGATGCTTGAAGTCCTTGTATCGCTGCAGTTTTCTCATTAAGCTGCTCCATTGCTGCTTGTAGAGATTCTTGAGATGCCTCCACTTCACAAGTTTTCACAGTGACCTGTTCCTGAGCTTGTTGCAGAGCATTCTGAAGATTAGCTATCTCCAACATCTTCAATTCCACCTGTTCTTGAGTTTCTTGGAGGGAAGCTTGAAGTGCCAGTTTCTCTGATGATTGCAAGTCAAAGTGCTCTTCAGACTGTTGAAGATTATCTTGAAGGGAGGTCAAAGCTTGTTGCTTTTCTTGAATGACAGCTTCCAAGTAATACTTATTCGACAGCTCTTCATCCAATCTGTTCTTGACTTCCTCCAACTTTATCTTGAGGTCCTGAACTTCTTCAGATTCCACTTGGACAGGTGTGGCGACATTCAATAATTGTGGCAAAGAACTAGTAGAGCCTGCTAAACTATTAGAGGAGGCGGAACGACTACTGCACATACTCCCTGGACCTCCACCACCAACCATTTTTTGGAGTCGGTTTCCAGAACAGGAGCGACTTGCAGTACGGGAGCCTCCAACGCCATTGATAAGGGATCTCCCAGTACGGGGAGTTTTGGAGGGGGCAGGAGTAGCGAATCCATCGTAACTTGCTTTACAATTCTCTTTCCTGGCGCTGTAGCTTCCAAAGTTGATGTCCTTTGCGGAGGATGTGGTAGATTTGGGGTCATATTTTGTGCAGGGCGGAGCACAAGCTTTAAAAATGAACACATGAAATTGTAGACAATTAAGTAATTATACTATTAAATGACAAGTTAACTGATTAACTGCTTTTAGTATCACCACTTACTTTGCTCGTCATTGAACCTTTTTATACGCGCCTTGTCGAACGACATCTTGATTAGATTTTTTCCTTCTCCTCCCACCAGTCCTTAAAACGGGTCCACAAATATAATCAGCTATTATCTTTTGTTCCTACAATACAACAATTAGATAAACATTTCTAGATTTTTATAAAGCCAACAATTATCGCATCACTATTTTATATTCCCATCTATTTAAGTATTTTTCACACTGACCTTATTATAACTTGTCAACAAACTCAATTAACTTAATTAACTAACTTGTAATTTTCCTACACCAATAAATAATGGTGATGATGAGGGCTTGCTGGCGGAGAAGCGACTGTTGAGCCTCTTGTCTTTAAAAAATGACCGTTACCACTTTTCTAGCTTCAGCATAGAGTTCAGCAGCAGTCAAAGTAAAAAGTAGCACACAAAACAAACAAACAAAGTAAAGCAACAAGCTACCAGACAAAGTTGAAGTCGAAAGTAGGCCAGAATCTTTTCCCTTTGGGCGCGCTTTATTTTCAAAAGCACCCAATCAAAGGGTTAAATTTATGGGGTAAGTTGACTATAGTAAATGCATTTATCTTTCGTCTTTGTTGCTTAAGTACTACAAGCATGAAAATGAAAACCTGTGTAAAACCGAAAAAGTGACCACGCAGAATTCTCAGAATGCCCCAAAACCCAGAAAACTTGACAAGAACAAAAAACTTTCTTTCCAAAATGCAATTAAAATGACCAAAAACTTAATTAAAAGTTAATTATATATTTTTTATTTATCTCGTTGTATCATTATTATTTTAATTACAATTAAGTACATGATGGAAAATATACAATGTACACAGTATTAAATATAATCACAAATAAGAAGCATAATTAATTATATTTTTGAAACATGTTTCATATGAAATAGTTTGCTACAAAATGGCAGGGTTTTTCTAGGATGGTGACTGGTGACGGTGATTGACTGCAAAATACAATGACTAGAAAAATTTGTTGATAAGTTTTGTAGGATATGATTAAAAGTAGCAATCAAAAAATTGAATACATTTATTGCGTGTTTTATTGGTATTGCGTGGGTGGACTGGATAAGATGTGGTGTGATTTTAAGTGCTTATCATGAATCACTAAAGTACGAGTTCTGCATAAGGTAAAGCTTATCAATGGGATTGATTTGGTTATAAGAAGGAAGCACACTGCCTCCACTACTTTGGTGATGATGACCCCCATCTCCCCCACCCCCTCCTGGGGTACTGGAGGATGTTGACGATGGATGGTGATGATGATGGTGGTGATGTGAGGATGAGTGATGATGAGAATGGGAACCTCCTCCTCCACCAACGTGATGAGGTGGATTGCTTTCAATATTGTGAAGCTCGGGACCACTATCGTCCAAATTTTCTAGTCCGCCTGTGGAGTCATCTAAGGAGAGTTCCGAACTGCAAAAGCTTTCAGCTAAACAAATAAAAAAAAATTAATTTATTAAAAATTTGTAATTACTCATTAAAGTGTTTTATTTAATTAATCTAATTACCTTCTGGAGAATACGGCATATTAGGATTTAAGGGTTGACTCCCCCCACCCGGTGTAAATGGATCATCCCCCTCCCCAAAATAATTCCCATGTCCACTCGGCTCACTAGAAGATCCCGTATCACTTTTCCCCTTTTCCTCCTTCTCTCCCCCTTTTCCCCCCTCCTTATCCCCCTTCCCATCCCCATCACCCCCCCCCCCACTCCCCCCTCCACCCCCTTGCTTCGCCTTCCTCTGCAACTTTTTCATTTTCGCCCTCTGATTCTGAAACCACACCTGGACCACCCGAACACTCAATCCCGTATCCTTCGCCAGTGCCTCCCTCACCTTTCTACAAGGTTTGGGACTTATCTCAAAACTGGCTTTGAATTGCCTTCTCTGCGCACTCGTTAAAATTGTACGAGGTCTCTTGGGTCCCCTTCTCCCATCTCGGGGTCTACTATTCTCATCCCCAATTATTCCCACATCCCCAACATCACTTCTTGAAGGACTGCTCCCACCACCACCCCCGCCTCCCGCGCCACCCCCACCCCCCAAACCCTGCTGTTGAATTAAGTACAGTTCCTTTTCAAAGTCAGCCCTGCAATAAATCTGGCTTCCTCTCAGAATAAATTGCTCTCCTTTCTGTAAAGGTGTTAGGCAAGCGGTGCACACAAAACACGCCAAATGGAAAACTTGATTCTGAAAATAAAAAATATCAATTTTCATTAAAATTTTCAAATTGCCCCAAAAATAAATTTATTAACTTTTTATAATTTTTTTTGGAGATTTTTTTTTCTTACAGCAGCCCGCATGACAAGCTCTTGTGGCAAAACTCTCTCCGCACACCTGCCGCACTTCACCCCAAAAATTCTATCATAGTCGTGTTTGCAGTAGAGCTTGTTATTTCTCCAGTAGCAGGAATGGCTTAAGGGACACCGACAAATGCAGCAGTTGAGACAGTCTTCATGCCAAGGGGTGTCCCCCACTTTGAGCAGCCAACGGTCACGAATCCTTTGACCGCATCCTTCACAAATGTCACCTCTCCCAACTAATGAATGCATTGGATCTAAACACAAAAAATACAACAACACTTAATTAACTTCTGTTTTTTAACCCTTTCAGTGTATTTCCGGTTTATTTAAGCTTTGGGGCATTATGACATATTTTTAGAGTTTGTTGTTTTTTAAATAATTATTTTTCAATTACCAATTCGCTTACCAGCGGGATCCGCATCTTTTAGCGAATCTTTAAATTCCAACATGATTTTATTTTTATTTAAAAACTTAGGTCACTTAAAAATTGTTAACTATTTTTGTTATTAAGCTCGATAATGATGATAATGTTAAACTGTTAATTATTTTTAATCAGTCAGTCAGTTAATTATGCAAAAGGATATCACATTTCACCAAAAACTTTTTTGAAATCCTTCAAATTCAAAATATTATATTCCTTTTTCTTCCCAAATTTACTTCTATTGTAGCAGTTCAGTGCCTTCCCTTATTTAGCACGAATTATAAGCAAATTCTTAACAAATAGATCATACATTGTGGCGAAATTGGTTAAATGGAAACTGAATATGATAAGAAATGTGGTTTAAGGAAACCGGATTTTGCGCTCAAGTTGCATAAATTTACACTACTTTCCCCAGAACAAAACCGCGACAACTATTCATCTAAACACTTGTATTATTTTACACCTGTGCACTAATTAGTCAACAAAAACCAACAAGTGGTGCGGTGGTGGTGTGTATTTTGTGGTTTTGTTTTGTTAAGTGTTTTGGGGTAATTTGATCTTTTAAATTCAACAGCTCACTTTGCATAAAAGGATCTCACTTCCAAACTTTACTTTTACTTTTGACAGATCACTTTAATGACTTGTCTGACACTTTTCACTATACCACGAATCCTTAAATTAATTGGCTTATTGTCTATCTGTATTTTTATATAAAAAATTAATTAGAAAGAGTTTGACAAATGAATCTACTAATTAAATTTAATGACAGAGTAGTAACTTTTTATGGAAATTTAGCATTTGAAGTTGTATGATTTTATTTCAGGCAGGTTTTATATTTTATTTTAGCAAGTCAAGTCAGTTCTACGTTTTTAATATAAAAAATGGCTTTTTATAGAGTAATTTATTTTGTGTGTAAAATGAGAAGGGAATCATGTCATGATGATGCTGGTCCGGATTCACAAGTTGAACTGCCAGCTAGAAAAAAATACTTTCTCGGGTGTTTTGCGGGAGAGAGAGAAAGGGACGTCGGATTCGGAAAGGAGAGAGTTGAGTTGAAAGAGAGAGAAGGAGGGAGGGAGGTAAATAGATACATGAGCTTATATGAAATGAATCTAAAGCAAGCCCAGTCTGTACAAAAGTGCACCCTGCTCGTTCTCTATCAGAATGAAAAAAAGCGTTGTACTTTATGTAAATGCACCTCACCAGTTTGTCTGTCTGCTAAGTAAATGGATGAGCTTGTCAAAAAAAAAGGAGGAATCAGTCCACTCCAGTCCCATGGTTACTCTTGCATTTTTTTGTTTGTGAAGGCATCTCCGGCGGAATTCAGCTTTATTTTTCTATTTCATAAAAATTTAGCTATCCGATTTTGCTATATTCAATTCTTGAGTCGTCTTGCGTCAGTTTTAGCAACCTGATGCAAAAACCTGCGTTTTTGTTTCGATTTGGATTCTTCTAAACCCTGGTGTCCTCAGCGTCGTCCTATTTTGTTGGAAAACTGATACAGCCACTCACCCCCGAAAATGGAACTGTTGAAAGGCAGCTCGTGTTCGAAGATTTTGGCGCTCCTGATCGTGACCATCGCACTGCTGTATCCTCCGGAACAATGTGAGGCTGCTACATTATGCTTCAAATGCTCAGGCTCGTTTCCGGACGATTGTAAAGACGACAGAGCCAGTACTGAATCATGCGAAAAGGATCCCCCTTGTCATACATTCTGGTGGACTTCAACGCAACTTGGACGTACTTTTATGTCGAAAGGCTGCAACCCTCCTGGTTTATCTTCGTGTTTTCCCGATAAGCTTGGACTCGGAGCTGCTCCAGGTTGTGCTGAGGCGACAGGGAAAAAAATCACAGAATGCGGCACTGCATATAATGAAACGGATACAATTAAGGTATGTGCATGTGCAGGGGAAAAGTGCAACAACGAAGCCTTCTCAGCCGGTGGTATTGGTGGGGGGGGGGGGGGTGGTGGTGTTAGCGGTGGAGATGGAGGAGAAAGCAAGACAAGCTCATTGAAGTGGACTGCAACTCAAGCTGGACTGATGATGATGGCAAGCGTACTAATTGCGGCTGCTGCTCCTGCTATTAGTGGTCACTAACTCCAATATCGAATATAATTAGGAACACAATCAACTAAAATGTTATTCAATGTGTAGTACAAAGTAACAACGAAATTTATTGTGCTATTTGTAAACTTAACCAGAAAAATTAACAAAAACGTACAAAGTAGTAACCTTAAACATGCAGTTTGTTCTCCTTCATTAAATATTTTCTACTAACTATATATTTCATACAATTTTTTTTACTGCTTGTAAGCTTGTGTCGCAACATTGTTACATCCATTTTACTACCATAAGTTTTATTCCATAAAAATCCCTTATAGTTCAACTTGTTCAACGATTCCACATATCTTGTTCACTTGTTCTCCTTTCACTTTTACAATACATACTTTTCATATATTTTTTCTTTGTATGTGCATACATTGTGCATGCATTTTTGGAGGTGGTGGTTTATATCTGTTCATGGAGTAGTTTTCCTCCTCCCACAAAGCCAACTGGGCAACGCCCTTAAACCTCTGTCATTTGCTCGGGCATCTCGCTCTAAAAAAGGACGACTTGTCTTCTTCGTCTCTCTCACTATCTATCTGTCTCTCTTTCAGACAC
>JAQFXM010007812.1:0-11439 GCA_034693345.1 Entomobrya multifasciata
CATTTAAAACAGCATCTAAAGATTCTAATACGTCACATTGGGTCGAGTTTAAGTTGTTGTAACTTACAATACAAGTGTTCTATAATATCTAGAAAACAAGATATGATTGGGTAGTCATTCAATATGTAACGAAAATCGAATGCATCTAAATGCAAACTAATTTCACTAATAGACATGTGTGTATGCGAACAAATTCTAATCCTAGAAAATCTATAAAAAATTGTCTCCAAGTTTTCTAAAGAGGAAAGTATATAAAAATTGCATGCCATACATGTTATCAAGAGGTTATCGTATTGTTTAATATAACAGCACCTTATTTTTCCAATCAATAAAATAAATAGTTGTATAAAAGCAGGCGAACTATTTGTTTTTAAAAGAAAGTTACATAACGATAATAATATTCAGTATTCCAAGATATCATACGATTCCTAAAAACATTAAATACCAAAGCTAGAATTTTACGGCATTTAATGTCTTATGCAATGTAAACCTATTACCTTTTTCATGCTTCAAAAAATTAAGACAAGCTCTGAAGATTAAAATTAATACTTTTACTGTTAGATCATGTACCATGTGTTAAGTTAAGTTATAAGGAGCGGAGCCTAAGTAATTATCAAAACACTTGTTATACAACCTTGTCTAATGGTTCGTTGCTAGAATAGAATATGATGCTCGATAATTCTAACTTGACATTTTATAAACCTTATAACAGATGTGTAAAGTTTAAATACGTCGTATTTAGTAAAAAATTAATATGTTTGCGAAATGAATTTCATACATTTCATATTTGAATAAAAAGTTATCTTATGTTTTAAAATTTAAGTATTAAAATTTGTAACATTATCGAACATGTAATATAACAAAGATTAAACCTCTTATAGGTTATTAGTCTAAGAAAGGTGAAAGCATTTCTTTTTTGAATGCACTGATTAAAATTCCAGGTCCAGGTGTTTTCCTGTAGCTGTTTTACATAATTTTTATCTTGTAGGTCATACTATTCTCACCACCAACCGCCAAGCCGCCAACCACCATGACTCCACCCAACTAAACCTACCAACTTCACCAGCGTATAAAATGGAAATTCCGTCTCGAGAGTTTAGACACTAACTGACATTCTCGGTCATCAGAGCCAACACTTTGGTTGCAAAGTTTTTGGCTAATATTCATACTTCTTACTCCGGCATTCGGAAACATAAAAAGCAAAATGGCTCCTCGTGATAGTGAAAAGCGACCCAGCTTCAGCGGTGAGCAGTCTGAGGATAATAATGTCTCTGAAAAACCGTCAAGCTACGACGGAATCTCAAAATACCCCACAGGCCGTGATAAGCCTTTCAGGCTTGCTGAAGACTGGATTGAAGGTTAAATATTTGTCAACAATTTCAAATTATGCAAAAAAGAACAGCTTAATTTCAATTTTCTACTTGTCTGATCAGGTAAAAGGAAAGATGACAACATTGGCAACTTATGGCGTATACATGATAAGCTTTATAATTTGGAACCCTACATCACTAGACACCCAGGAGGTCAAGACTGGTTGATCATTTCAAGAGGATTAGGTGGGATAGGCTTTCCTATTAAGGCGACTTACATTCATGCTACTTGATTAATAAGTATTTTAATTTGACCAAATTACAGACATAACTGAAGCATTTGAATCAGCTCACATGGTCAATCCAGAAATCGTTGAACGAGTTCTCAAGGAATTTTATGTAGGTGAAGCAACAACACCAAGTAAGTGACCAGTTATTTTTCTATTTCAAAATGCCCCATTTACCTTTGTACTTATTTTTGTTGAAGCACGACCCGGTTTTTAATGCAAACTTTCTCTTTCTGATTCAAGGGATCTCACCCTTTACGTTTAAGGAAGATGGATTCTTTAAGGTCCTTAAAAAACGTGCAGCACCCATTTTGAAAGTATGTTAGGAAACTCACTACATCTCTTGAACAAAACTCTTAATTGAAAATATTTTTTAAAGATTTAATAAATTTAATTGGCATTTATTAGAAAATTGGCAGCGGTCCTACAACACAAATGAAGATGATGGAGGATTCTTTGGTCGCTGGATTTGTATTATTCGGGGTTTTAGGGGCTGTGTTAAACTCATGGATTTGCTGCATAATATCAGGAGTCATCCTTGCTTGTGTGGAAGTCGGAGCTCATAATTTCTTTCATCTTAAGGACACATTTCGAAGATTTTATTTTGATTTGGGTCTTGGGAATTCCTACGAATGGAGAATTACCCATTTTTTCAGTCATCATTTATATCCTAATACTGTAATGGTAAGTGCAAGTTAGTTTACTCTTCAAATATATTGATGATGTAGAGAAAGCCCATATTAAACCGGAAAATGGTTTTGTTTGAATTGCAGGATATAGAGCTGAAACTTTGCCCATCATTTGAATTTCTACCACATATAGAGCGGTCATGGGCGCAAACATATCTCCCAGTTATCTATTCACATTTCCTTTACTGCTTCTTATTCTGGATCGATTTTGTCAAGCGATGGTACCACGTTTCTCAAGGAAATGTCAAAGTTCGACCTGAACATTTGATCGTTATTTTTGAGCTGATGTTCCTCATGTTGGTGGCGCCTGACAGAATGGTGAGTAAAAAGTGAATAGTACCTTCATGACATGATTAACATGACTTTCCTCTCCTAGTTTCACTTGCTGCTACTTAAATAAAAAGGTAACATATCAATGTGAGATTAAAGGGTACATTATATTTTGTAAAATATTCTAGGCTGGCTTCATATCCTGGGTTATCATTCACACTGCTGCGTCATTTACCTTACTTGAAATCGGACAGAATGGACAACACCACCACCCAAATATATTTCACGATGGTAAGTATTTTTGGAAAACCATTTTCTATGCAGTTAATAAAACATGTATGCTAAAAAATTATACTACCTAATTATACTTTTAAAGGTGACGAAGCTAGACCTGATCCAGATTTCGGGTAATTATTCAATTAATTTCTATGTACATAATGCGTAATGCGGCATCATTCTATTCGTTTGGCTAAAAGACTTTTTGTTTTATAATCGTTCAGATTGGGGCAATTGGATGCAACTCGGGACAGAGTGGAAACCGTATTCCAAAATCTTTTCCTTGTCTTGATAACCTTTGGCCATCATACATTACACCACTTGTTTCCCACAGTTTGTCATTCTAAGCTGCCCTTACTAGAAGGTGTTTTTGTTGAAACCCTGAAGGAATTCGAGGAAGAATGGATCAAGTTTCCCCACTGGGAGCTGTATTTAGGATTATATAAACAATTAGCTCGTACTGAAAGGTTTGACCTAAAGCAATTGAGAGCCAAGGTGGATAAAGTCACTTTCTCTTTGTAAACACGACCATGTTCCTACACAAGCTGTAATGACATTTTAGTTGTTGTTCTAGTCCAAATTCCCATAACGCACTGCAGTTGCCTCTTATACCGTAAGATGTTCTGTTATCGAAAATGTACAATGACACTAATTGTATAAAAAAGATATGAATTTAAAATGCAATATATGAATAAAAAATTGAAATAGCAAACTTAATTTCATAGTTCATGTATAAAGATTTAATAGTATTATTTACCATCATAAAATCAAAAATTATTTGCAATCATTTTAACATACATACCTAAGTGTAAATGTATTATAACAATTTGGTACACAAATTGTAAACCGAACTAATAATTCACTTATGCGTATTATGATGAGAGAGAAACTTATTCTTTGATTAAATAAACATATCAAAAGTCAAGTCAAAAATAAGAGACAAAACCGGGCAAATTTTTACTACCAACTCTCTCTAAAAAGGATTATTTTACTAATATTATGTAACTATTTAAAAATTCGTTCAACAGAAAGAAATGAGAATCTTAATATTTGGGAAAAAATCCGCTAGCGAGACGTGTGCGAATATTTTGGTAATTGTAAATATATGGCGATTTTTTCTTCAGGCTTTCTTCATTCCCTTCAACGCCTGGATTGTTTCAGCGCATTCCCGAATGTAGCGAATGTACATCAACTTTCCTTGCAAGTCATGTTGCTGCTGAGAGAGATTCTGTAAGGTTATCGTAGCGTTTTGGATTTCCTTTGTGAGGATATCCTCACAAGACGATAGTGGGCCAGCATTGCCCCGACTGGCAACAGTGCTTGACCCATTCAAGAGATCCAGAGATGATACCGTGTTTTCTGTTGTAAAATAATACATACATAATTAACTTTCCCATTCTGTAGCATTTTAGTAAATTGAACCGCTAAACGCATATTAAAAAAGTAAAGTATCTTACGATTGCTATTGTTGGTGTTATTCATTCCTCCTCCGTTGGAGAGTTTTACTGTTGGTCTACTGATGTCCATTTCCGGGTGCTGAGCAGCGTTTGCCATTGAAGTGCTCTCGCAATTCACACAAATCACCCGTCCTCGCCTGTCTTGCATAAGCACAGTCTAGAGAGAAATTTAATGAACCATAATAATCATTAATATAGTTTACCATTTTAAATCAACTATCTCTTATTTGACGAAAGTGTAAGAAAAATTAAATCAAGAAAAAATCTCTTAAAATCCTTACACAACAGACGTCACAAGAGTCCGCAAGCATTTTGTACCCCTCCAAGAGAAGTTTTCCAATAGTTTCGGAAACTGACACAGACATTTTTGCGTTTCTTCAATGCCGAACAAAAGTAGAAAATTTAATGCTTCAAAAACTCTCCTTGTCAATTAAACGTCTTCACTTCTCAACAGTTTAGATATAACTATTATCTTCCGCAGTTTCTTTTTAACTATAGACTTGTCACCCTGTCATGTCAGAACGATTAGAAAGTTTAAGAAAATGTAACCCGAGTTTAACTCAACCCCTTCTCTGTTCACAAAAATAAAATGTACTGATAAATGGCAAGAGTTTTTAACAACATAACAAGTCGTGACAATAAAGTGCTCTCCCGAAAAATATGATGCATGTATTTAGTAAAAAACTACCTTCAACATAACATGTTACATGTGTTATGTAGAAAAATTGTACAATACTCGTACATGATCTATCATCAAAAAATACATACAAACAAGATGGTCAATTTTCCAAAACACATGTATTTACCTTTACCATTTTTACTGCACCACCGCATCCTTCTTCGGCTATGGTCATTGGTTCTTTGAGCACTTTCAGAAGATGTCTTTCTGCCCCATTTTGGATGTATATTTGGCTCTCTGTTCTTTCTGTTGAAAAATGAAACAGATTGCTCGGCAGAATTGTCTTTCTGATACATATTCTGATCTGATGGACGATTAGGTGATAGGGGTGCAGTGTTGTGAAGTGAAGAAACAAGAGAAATCGGAAACAGTTGGAGAAAGTTAGAAGGTTTGCCATTTATAATATTTCATGCACAAAAAACTTGTAGATATAAAATATTTAAGGAATTTTAATCATATGAAAATTTCATACGTTACCGATTATGTGAGAAATAAATTCTCATTGTTTGATTTTTCAGGGATCAACAGTTTATACAGTCAGTGAAGAAAGTATTATCTGGGCAGTTGAAATGGAAGACGGAGAAAACGCACCTGTTGTAGAGAGTCAGGATCCTGGAGAGGCTGTGGAAGTTGATGAAACTCCAGCAGAGAAAATTGAGTATCCTTTAAAGGTTACCTATTGCGGAAACTGCGGACTTCCACCAGAGGTGAATGTTTTAGATAAAACCCAAGTAGTCAGTCTCCAGTGTGTGAAATTAGTGGAAGAGTTTTAATGTATTTTTCTTTGTTTGAATTGCAGTACTGTGAATACTTCCCTGATTATGATAAATGCAGACAGTGGATAGAGGCTAATTTACCGTCAGAGCTTGGAAAGGTAAAAATGGGATGTAGATATAATACACTTGAAACAAATTTTTCTCTATTGTTCTTTTGATTGAATATAGAAAGAATAATCTTATTAGTGCACAAAGTAAAGTAAATTCTTTTTTGTATTTGTAGTTATCTGTAGAAGGTGGTACTGAGGAGGAGAAGAAGGGAAGGCAAAAGCGGGGAGGTAAAGGTTTAGTTCATACTAAAAAACCAACTGGTAAGGCAGGGCCGAAGAAAATTAATGTGTCCAGAGCTCCTCGTGGAAAAAGAAAGTCTGTTACAGGTAACTAACTCGCATATATTTAATAAAACGAAGTGCCGAAGTTGCTCTTTTGGTTCCTGTAATGAACATGTGTGAGACCTTAAAGTTTTAATTGTCTCTTTGATTTTAGTTGTCACAGGATTAGGCTCATGGGGAGTTGATCTTAAACTTGCAGCCAAATTTTTTTCCTCCCGATTCGCAGCATCTTCTTCAGTAACAGGTGATGATGAAATTGTGATTCAAGGGGATGTCAAAGATGACCTATTTGATGTCATACCGGAAAAATGGCCAGAGGTAAACAACTTATTTCTTTAGTGCATGACACATACATATATATATCTTTGTCAAGCTTTTTTACAAGGTGAATTTGAATTAATAAAACTATGAATTGTGTGCAGGTCGATGAAGACTCCATTAACGATCTTGGTGACCAAAAACGATAGGATTTTAAACAACGGAATTGAATAGGATGAGAATTTTTTAATTGTAAAATTCATATGTGTGTACTGTGTACTGATGTAAGTCAATTGCAATTAAGCTTATTATTATGTCCATGTGCTTGCTGGTAGCGAAATGGGCATTCCCAATTTTGTTTACAAGATAATGTGTAATAATACAAGAACGCACTTTCTTTTTTTAAATTACTTTGTAACAATTATATATTACGACTGTCTTTTAATTTGATTTTGGTATAACAATAAGTTATTTAAACAAATTTACGATGTCTTTTTATTGTCTCTCCATTCAATTTTTGAATAATCCTGCTTGGGTTGACAATATGTCCATATGCTTAGAAGAATGGTGAAATGACACAGGACGAGGGAGAAACTTGACCATGGTGTCGCAGGAAAAACGTTCCAGCACATCTCTATCACTCCAAAAATGATTAATCTGTAAAGAAATACAATTAAAGTTTAGAATCAACTAGTTAACTACGTGAATTGATTATATATATTGATTTGGCGAAATGACGTACTTCATTTTAACTGGAAGCCGTGTAGACCACAATAGATATGGAATGGTATGATAATACCAAACATAAAATTGATAATGAAGAGATCGACTAAAGCATATTCCAATAAAGTTGGAAACGAACAATGGAAGTAAAACCAACTGATTTCTGATTTCCATCGGCTTTTTCCCTTCCGATGTATTCGCCACTTTCTCAAAGCTATGATAAGACTGGAGAAACTTGAGCCAGATTGGTACAAAAATTAAAAGTACCAAAATATGAGCAGATAGTAGTCCTATGTGTAAATATCTGTTGAGGAAAACTTCTTCTGGAAGAAATTTCCAATTAACTGTCCACTCGTAGAAGAACACACGACCAAGATCAAATGATCGGGAAATGTATGACCACGGATTGACTAGGAGAAATGGCAAGGCAAGAACGACCTGAAAATTGAAGACAACTTGCTTTTAAAACCAGCCCTGCTAAAATTTAGTACATGTAGTTTCTACTCCTATTCTACATTACCTGTAAGCTCCCACAAACTGCTAGCTGCACAACTGTGTCAAACAGACTTAACTGAGTTAGATAAACCATTAAAAGAGCAGGGGCGTAAAGCAGAACATTCATTTTAACTGAAACGGCCAAACTTAGAAGATAAATGCATAGGTTATTTGCCAGTTTATTAACGGAAAATGGACAATTATAGATTTGCATGCACTTGTATTTTAGTAACCAACCTGTATGACAAACTGCCTAAAGTCCATCTCCCCTTTAAGAACTGGTTCATTGCAAAATACGCCAAAATTATGGCTATCGGATCGTTAAATAGACGAAGTACAAAGATCGAATGAATTCGATAGGACGTAAATGTAAGAAAGATCAATGCATATGGAGGCACCTGTAAACAAAATAAAATTCGTGAATTTACAAGTTCGCTTGTGAAGTGAAAGATATGTAAGAAATATTTTTATGCACAGTAAATAACCTTTTTAGACTTAATATAAAGTTGAAAAACTTGATAAATCATCAATAAATACAACGCAACAAATATCCATTGAGCTGCCCGAATATTTGTTCCATGATCCGTGGCAAAGTACAGCACGGAGTAAATGTACACAAACCCTGCTGGATACACCAAAGGCCCAGTATCACCTTTAAGATAAGCGTAGTCAAGTGTTCCATTCAGGAATCCCTCCACTTCTTGCATGTATGCTTTACAGTCTATTTCTGTGTCTACAATAAATCAAAGGATGTTATTCTTTTGCCATCAAAATATTCATGAGTTACTTTAATTGATACACATTTTGGAAGGAATTTCTTACAAGGTCTGGCAACAACGATGAAACTATTAATGAACACTTCAGCTAGAAAAAGTAAAGTCGCGACCATCCAAGTATATTCGGGGTCAAAAAGAACTTTCTTCCCGAACTCCACATTTCCGTATTTCGTCCAGCATTCCTTGATATTTGCAATGGAGCAGCAACCAATCGTACTAGATGTCACAGTGGAATTCTCAGGAACCTCATCTTTCTTCTCTTTTCCCTTTTTTGATCTTGTCGTTGGGGCCATGATTTATTACACAGATCAAATCAGACGTCCAGGTGTTTCTTGAGGCCAAGTGCAACTATGTAATTAAAAACGAAAGAAAGATCTTCTTGGATCTTGATCTTCCATATGTTGCAGCCCAAAATTAATTGGAAATCATTCATTATTGGCTTACCTTTGACTTTCGTGTGAAATCATAAACCTCTCACACAACTGGGAATGTATCCAGAGTACGTGTAATTATATTTGTGATCAATAAAACTAAATAAAAACAAACGATAAACCGGATATTAGAATACACCTCACATTTTTCTATTGGTTCTGAATGTATCACACACAATCGTTCGAGATTTGGAACAGTCGTGAACAGCGAAGCCGGAAACCATGCAAAATCAAACATAAGTGTTTTCAGTGTTTTTCTCACAGTAACACGTATGAAACTCCATGTGAGTGAGAACTCTCAGCTCATCTGCTTTAACATAAGCACCAAGCTACCTAACCAACTTCATCACATCATTCATCATCCAGCAGAGCTACAGAAGGAGAAACCGGGTAAAAGTTTTCTTTCTAACAAAAAATGCATACAAAAACAGTACATAACGTGGTACTGGGATATAGTCAATCGAGAGGTGGTGGTGGTGCTGAGAGTGCAGATGATGTTGAAGAGTGCAGAAGATGTGCCATAGCATGTGTTCATAATTTATACGAATTACTACATTGTCAAAGCCATTCTATTCTATCGCTATTCTATCATTGTTGCATATTGCACACCACCAAAATAGCTTTTCTTTTTCTTATGATTTATGACAAAAGTAAAAGAAAATATATAAACATGTATCTCTTGCTCAAACGACGCTAGAAAAAATTCTCCATTCATGCGGATTTTTGAGTGGTGAAAGTAGCGCAGCGTGTACTGTACAATGATCCAATGATCGTATCGTAAAAAGTACAAGGAAATGAGGAAGAAATCACAGGAACCGGAAATACCAAAGGCAACATGTACAAAATTATCAGATAAAAATCATAAGAATTTATATTGCATGCACGTCTGTATTTTGTTACACTTTGCAAATATATTTAGTTTTGGACAACAATAATATGTTGCTGTTAAAACATTTTATATATTGCATACACACAACAAGAATAATACTAAGATACTAACATGATGAATGATCCCTAATATTGGCGAACCTTGATTCATTTTGTTTTAAAAATCTGTTGCTTTTGAAGACATTCTTCTAGCTAGACATGCATGAAAAGAAAAGCAAAACTATGTCAGCCAAATGACTGTACAAAACATAACCGTTTCTCAAATCAGTATGTACATAATGATCATGCTAATTGCCTTACTAAATTAATGGTTAGTCTTTCTCTTTTCGTAGAATTTCAGTCAGCTACTTGGAAACTAATATTAACATCCATTTAAAAGAAAGGGAAGTACAACTTACACAATCTGTACTCTGCACACTGCACATGTACAATTACCGGCTTTTCGTATCATTCCATGTTATGCTCAAGATCAAGATGAGTATTAGACATGTAATTCCCAATTGCATACTAAACTCTTTGTCAATCTTTCAACTCAACAAAGATGATATGCTTTAAACTTTAAACTTTCATATTTCCTATCATACAATAACACTTTGTTTGATGGATGTCTTAATTGAATCAACCTTTTAACCTTTTCCTAATGCTTTAAAATAATTTGTATTTTTGCATCCAACCCAGTCTTATTCAAACATTTTAAATTCAAAAATGATTTAATGCAAAACCCATATTTGAACAGAATTCAATTGTTGGCGACATACTTAACTTGGCTCTGTGTAACCAATAATTTTTTTTCTGATGAGTTTTGCAATTGATTGGAAGCCTTGGCTTTTCATATTCATTTGTCAGTTATCATTTATTTGTTGAATTAAGGTGGCATGTTACACTTGGTCGTTTGATGATGATGCGTTGTCAAATCGCTCAAATTAATTTCACAAGAGGAGAGGAAAGAGCGTCATGTAACTTGTGAAGGTAAATGGGCTCTGTAAGTGCTCAATATAAATTCAATTTTTTATCCTTCAAACTCGAGAATAGTCTAACAAACCCCAATTTTTCTTTCTTTACATCATTCTATCAGGAAACCAACGAAGGGCTCATGGTTAACTATCTTTAAAAGTTTTACATGAAGCCAATGCAGGTTTTTCTTATTTTTGCATGAGATACCAATTTAGCTTTTTGTCAAACTTCAGCTCACTTTTCGTCGTGCTCATGTTCGTTTAAAAGGAATAATTCACCTTCAGTTTACCAGAACATCACAATCATTCATCAGTCTCTTCATATTTACAAATATACACACTCTCTAAACTAAAGTATAGGAATGCCTATTAATAAATGTTCCCAAATCTAATAATGAGACATGACATGGCAGGTTCATTTCACGTAGGCAAATGAAATTTTGTTGTGCTCTCTGTACATCTAATGCAATAGCCATGTATGCTCACTCATTCAACAATCAACCAAACTTTTAGTCATGTACTCACACACGGGGATGGAATGAAATGAAGTTTTACAATCCTTTTCCATTCCTTCCCCTGTCCATAGTTGGTATAATGAAAATTACTAGTGACTTGACTATGTATTCATTGGTAATTCTTGGGTGCTCAATTATAATACACAACGTACATGTAAGTTTTTTCGTTCAATGATGTTTCTCCCTAAAAGCTTTGCTCAATTTTGTGTGTTTTCTACATAAAGACTGTTATGTGATATATGCTCCTTCAGAGATTTGTCATTTATATAGATACACAAACAATGCTATTTTCGTATGCTTATGGAGCTCTTACATAACAACCTC
>JAQFXM010007813.1:0-11434 GCA_034693345.1 Entomobrya multifasciata
GTTCTCACCTGTGAAAATGGAAGAACCAAAATACGAAATAGCTACGAATTCTGAGCTGAATTTCCATCAAGTTAAAACCCATGTTATTCCCAAGAATAAATTAGAGGGGAGGACTAAAACTGTAACTTTGTGGACTGCCGAGGGGCAGTTTACTGTACGTATTCCTTGTAAAGAGGAACGACATGCTTCATTTACAAATGCTTCGTCTAACATGGAACAAGTCGAAGGTACTCATGAAGATCCAATCTGTATTGATAATAATGATTAACTTTTTTGTTATTGAAACGTTTCTATAAATTGGACAGTTATGTTTGTTATGAAAATGAATGTTGTTTAAGATAAATATATCAATTTAATTTGTTGATGGACAGAACAAAAATACTAATAATAAAAACTTTATTTTAACATTTTATAAATTTTTGAGCTTTTCTTCAGTTGGCTGAATAAAAATATACAAATTGATTATACAGTCATATATGAAACCAGGCAATGTCATAGCTACAATCTATATCATCATTAAGTATAATACATTGTCATTTATATTACCAATGCATTATATTACGAAAAAATAGTTTTCAAGGCTCAGGTTTTAAAAAGGACGTTTCTGCGCCCATTTAATCATTAAATGACCTTATGCCTCAGGTTATGCACCCTATTTTTGTCCTCATTATTATATAGTTTTTCCTCCAAACTATTTTCCATCGCTTTTTGTTTTAAGGGAAATTCGTTTTCGGAATTTGAAAAATAAATTCAAACTGATAGCGATGACGGTACGGTAAAAATGTTTTAATACATTCCTACGATAAACCTGCATAGTTTCTTCGGGCAACGTCAATGTTTCTAAGCTAGTGGTTATGCTATGCTAGTTGTATGTTGTATGTACGATTTTTAAAATTTGTATGCCAATTGTAAACACGGAAATGAAAACACCAAGAAGAGTAACTATATTATTAACGTTCCTTAGAACTGGTAAGCTTAATGCCCGAATTTTATCAATACTTTATCAATCGCATCGAATACAATTAATATTTTGAGAACGCTAACGATACAAACAAGACTTGCATCAATTGTACGTTGTTTTTATATAGATTTATTAATCTGTGTTCATAATTCTCCACTGAAACTTGGCAAGATTTAGTACCTAGCAATCACATTCGTGTCATATACATATTTGATAAAATGAGAAGTAAAAACTTGATCTAATCCGGTCTAGAGATGATTCAATGTAAATTCGGCTTTGTGAAGATAATTTTTGGTCTTTGATACCTTGACAGTATGAGTACACCACAAAGTTTGTGTCGCAAAATAACTTGAATTTATGTTACAGGGTATTCTCAGTAAATCAAAATAAGTTGAATTACATTAAACTTAAATCAACGTTTTTGTACTTCTAACGTAAGGTAATTGGGAGCTATAACCAATACGAATTAGGGTGCAAAATGTGTGGTTTAATTACTTTGAAAGGGGTTTAGTGCTATCGCTATCGCGGTTAACGATTGGTCAAAATACAAAAAAACAGGTTTTCTTATGCCTTACCTTAACGATTTATTGATAGGCATAAAATCATTAATAACTAGCATAAGATTAATAGTGTTGACTACAAGTGAATGAAAATAATTCATTTTAATTTCTCTATCTAAAATCCCAACCCCTCCAGCTGGAACTGGCAGTGGTCTACAGCTCCTAACTATTCTACGTAACAAAAACAGATTCCTGCAACTGTCTAACTGAAATTTCCATCGCTGCAAAATTTCAAGACTATCTTCGTACAATGAACAGCAAAACACGAATACAAAAATGATAATAAGCAAACCCAATGCTGACGTTGTAATCATCACAATAAAAAGTTGTGAATTTCTTAACTTAATGGCTAAAACAACTCCATTTAGTGATACCAATGTAAACCAATATAATCCTGTCAAGCCAATGCCAGAAAAAAATTTCTCAAAATCAATCAGAAAATTTCTTTCTACTGCCATTTGCCTATAAACTTTTATAGTAGTATAATTAAGTTTTAATGTCTTCAAAACTTGAAAAACTTTTAATAATGATACTACAATAGTGAATGTGAGTAAAACAGCAGTTTTGATACTGACCATTACCCACTGCCAGAAGAAGAAAGCTCCAAAAAATCGACATGCATGCAAAAACATTATAAAGATTAAGTTATTTTTAAAACCTAAGTCGATTTGACGAGCTACAACCACGTAGAAATAAAAAGGATCCATATTCATTGACATAAGTACAAGAAGAACTAGAATTGGGCCTATGGTAAAGAATATGATAAATTGAATCATTACTTCTCCCACTGGATCTGAAAAATACAATGATTTTTTTGTAAAATTATGTAACGATTTGAGGAATTTCCAACAAATTACAAGTGCAAATGTTATTAACCATGTACTCATACCTTTTTTGGTAGTTTGAATTGTTGTATCCTGTTTAAGAACACGAAACCACAAATTTGTATTTTGCTTTGCAAATAAACTTTTAGTAACTTCGTCTTCTTTAGAGTAGCAAAAATTGCAGCAGATAACCACGTTTGTACCAAAAAGATAACATACAATGTCGGAAACAACGGATCCCGAAATAAAATTTAAAAATGTTACTAGAATCAAAGCGTAATGAAACTCAATATTGAATTCAAAACTAAGTACAACGCAACCAACAATAATATGGTGGCAATACAAGTTTTCCATAGAACGACCGATAAAGTAAATCTTCTCCAACTGCCCTTGCTTCCTGCAGACCATGATTTATTTTTAGTACACCATCTTATTGGAAACAAAGAAAATAAATAATTGTTTATCTGTTGATTTATTTCATTTGCTTTATATATGCTGGATGATGGCATTGTTAGAAGAGCACAGAGTTAGTCCAATCTATATACATACTGTAATTGTGTTTAAAATTCTACATAATCGATCCCATTGTAGGAAACGCACACAACTGACTACAAGACCAAACTGAACATTTTTGCAATTCTAATTGTAATTCCTCGAAAAAGTCACTTTGTTTGTATTAGGCTCGACAATTTACCAAAAACCTTTGATATTAAAACTTCTATTACTTAAAATATTATGACGATTATCAAACCGGTGATTGTTCCTCATATTATATTACAGCAGGTTTTTTTTGATTGAAATGGAGTTCAGAAAGCTGAAATACAATTGATATTCGACATATGTAGTTCTTCAATTTCATCGTTTCACTTTTGGAGGGCAACTTCAAATGAAATTACGGTATTTTACATAACAAGTAAATCAAAATATCCTTAGTTTTTCTCATGGTCGAACTACAATGTTAAACAACATCCTAAAAACCTTTTGCCATAACGACAACTAGCTAATGCTCCTGAATTATCCGGTTAAACTTAATTATGAAATAAATACATTCAACTCATACGAACGTCATTAGGACAAATCTATGAAGTCCCGGTTTTTAATCAGAATAAATCCGAAGAGTACTTGGTTGCCTGTGGTCTTCTAGAAACAAATTTTTATAAACATGCATGTATGTATATAAAAACTTTTTATTAAAACGATTTCAATTACAAAAAAATTATATGGGTTAAAAAATCGTAAGTTTACATTAGAAATAGAATACTTTTTGAATATGTAGCAGAACAGAAACGATTTCTCCGTTAGCGGTTATTTTGAGAGGTTTACTTAAATGATGAACAAAAATACTGCAAAGGTAGAAGATGAAGCTACAACCACACTTATATGACAAAGCTGCCGATGGGTTCATCAAAATTACATTGAATAGAATGAAATCATGTCATTTAAAAACACGTGGTCATTTACTTAAAACAGTAACTCAAATTAGTGATCTATATCAATTTACTATTATTCAACAAGTCAAAAGCTTTAAGTCAAAAGTCAAGTCAGCTTTATCCTTCAAAATTTCATATATTTTTCACTAGTATTAACGTGACCTACAACTCATTCCCAGTATGCATACGTCGCATAATTTTTTCGCATATAATGTTACGGAAACGATGTTTTAAAATGCCGTAAATAACTAGAAATCTGGTAAACTTGTAGCCAATAATATTGCTCCACTAACTGCACGTCAATTATTCTCTGCTAACAAATGTCTACCTGAACTTTTGACACTTTCTTAATGTCTTTCAGCGTTTCCAGCCCGAGTTCCACAAAATTGGAGTATTTAGATTAAACGTTTCCGATTTCATTGCATAATTTGCGAAACGAAATATCCTTTACTTTAACCTATCATAGTCGATTGTTAAAGTTTGACAAAAAATTCAACTACTTTGCAGTTAATTGGTTTATTTTGGACAGTTGATACTCAATAAATCATTAATTACTACCACAAGATTAACGGTGTAGACTACAACTGAATGAAAATAATTCATTTTGATATCTTTGTCTAAAATTCCAACATTTCCAGCTGGAATCGACAATGGTCTAGTACTCTTTATTATTTTTCTCATCAGTAATCTATTTCTACAGCCGACTACCTGAATTTTCCATTGTTGCAGAATTGTAACAGAGTTTTCGTAAATTGAACAACAAAACAAAAATGTAAAATTAATAATCAGGAACAACAATACTGACAGTGTAATCATTACAATAAAAAGTTCCGAATTACTTAACTTGAAAGCCAGAACTACTCCATTCAATGATACTACCGCTGCGAAAAATAAAAGTGTCAGACCAAAGGTAGTAAATAATCTTTCGAAAGCAATCAGAACGTTTCTTTCTACAGCCATCTCTTTATAAATATTTATAGTGATTTGATTGGGTTTCAATGTCTTCACAACTTGTAACACTTTCAGAAATGATGCTGCCATGGTCATTGTAACTAAAAATGCTGTTTTTATACTGACCATTATCCATTGCCAGAAAAAAAATGTTCCAAAATATCTGCATACGTGTATTATGATTTCAATAATTATATTGAAACTATGATCTCCAAAGTCCATTTGACGAGCTAAGGCCACATAAAAATAAAATGGATCCATATTCATCGAAATAAGCACAAATATAACTAAAATTGTGGCCAGTGAAACGAAAATAATAAAATGAAGTATTAGTAAACCCACGGGATCTGAAAAATGTAATGTTTAAGATAATAATATTAATCAGTAAAATGCATGTTGATAGCAGCAATGCTTAAAAGATTACATTTGAAGATGTATGAATTTACGTACCTTTGGCAGTATTTCTAATTTCGTTATTTTGCTTGATAGCTCGGAACCCCATATCTAAACTTTGTTTTTGAAACCACGCTGTACTAACTTTGTCTTCTACAGAGTAGGACCAGTTACAGCACATGACCATTTCTGTACTAAATAAAAGAAAAACAAGGTCGGCAGTAGCTGATCCAGAAATGAAATTTAGAAACGTTAATAGCACTATGGTGTAGTGAAATTCAAACAAATTTGAATAATGAAAAACTATCAAGTATAACGCAATCAATTGTAAAATGGTGGCAATGCAAGTTTTCCATAACAAATTATTTACAAGGTATCTTCCCCAGCTGGTTTTGCTTCCAGTAGTCCATAAATTATTTTCCGAACACCATCGTATTGGAAACATAGAAAATAAATAATCATTTAGCTGCTGATTTATTGTGTTGGCTCTATATATGCTGGATGATGGCATTTTAAACGACACAGTGAGTATAAATGTACCTAATTCCAATTTTTGTTTGATAACAAGCCAGCTGAAGCGCACAACTAGCTAGACGACCAGAGTAAAATGAAAGTTTTCGAAAGTCTCTACAAAGTTCACTAGTATTTTTCGCACTGCTTTTGATATTAGTGATTACTTTATCTTGACAACTGACAACTCACACTACTTCCTGTTTCAGAAGGAGGAAATTGCTATTTTATTTTTCTTATATTATTTAATAAAGTTTACTTGTAAACTACTCCCTGTATTAATTTTTTAAACCTTGCAAGTTAAAAACATTATGACTTCGTTTATTAGTTTTTTGAATTTCCAATTAACTAATACCACAATTTAGCATTTAGCGTTTGGAGGACATCGTTTTAAAACTTTGTTTACGAAGTATTAAACAAAGTAAAAGGAGGTCTCAGAATGGGAACCAACAAGGTACGTGAAAATAAGCGTACAATATGCAAGTACATATAGATAGAGCAAATGCTAGAGTAGATTAGTTTTTAATCAAATAAAGTTTTCTAGTCGTTTGATGCACCAACCATTTACATTTTACATGAATTTATTTACATCGTGAAACTTCATACTATGTAATACTTTCTAAACATTAACGTATTGATAATTTTTAAAAGTACATAAAAACGTGCTGGGTAAAAAATGAGCAAATAAAACTACTTTAAATGCATTGGATCTGCAATAAACAACACAAAATATTAGCGAATATGAAATTCATGAGGATTTTTAAATTCATTGCAAGTTACTCCCAATTAAATATCATAATTTACTTATTATTTCCACTTTAGGTCATACATCTGCAAAACTAATAAGAATCCTCATCACTGCTTCACGACTAAAGTTGGGGCAGATTAAAATATTCCGTTAATTGTCTATAACGATTTGTTCATTCTTAATAAGTCATTCATAACTACCATAAGATTAATGGTATAGACTACAACTGAATGAAAATAATTCATTTTGATTTCTTTGTCTAAAATTCCAACGTTTCCTGCTGGAACTGACAATGGTCTGCAACTCCTAACTATTCTTCTCACTAGAAATCGGTTTCTGCAACTGACCATCTGAATTTTCCAAAGCTGTAAAATTGAAACAGAGTTTTCGTAAACTGAACAGCCACACGCGAATCCAAATATTAAAATAAGGAAACATGCTAAAGATATGAGAATCATGACAAAG
This sequence comes from Entomobrya multifasciata, assembly GCA_034693345.1. Taxonomy (NCBI): domain Eukaryota; kingdom Metazoa; phylum Arthropoda; class Collembola; order Entomobryomorpha; family Entomobryidae; genus Entomobrya; species Entomobrya multifasciata. The sequence goes on from JAQFXM010007813.1 coordinate 6,843, forward strand.
AAAAGTTTTGAATTATCTAACTTAAAGGCTAAAACTACGCCATTTAAAACTATTACCATAAAGAAAAATAATATCGTCAATCCCATGCTACTTAAGAATTTTTCGAAACAAATCAGAACGTTTCTTTCTAAAGCCATTTCCTTATAAACTTTTATAGTAGTATTATTAAGTTTTAAGGTTTTCAAAACTTGCAAAGTCTTTATATATGACGCCGCCATGGTGAAAGTAAGTAAAAGTAATGTTTTTACACTGATCGCTAACCATTGCCAGTAAAAGAATGTACCAAGATATCGGCATGCACGTAGCAAAATTGCAATCGTTAAATTTAAATTTGGGGAACTGAAGTCAATTTGACGAGCTAACACTACATATATATAGAAAGGGTCTATATTCATTGAAATTTGAATTTGAATTTGCCTTATTTATTCAAGCATATAGATTATCATTCGTTACAAAAATCCATTAACTTAGGAGAACAAAACAACATAACGTAGTAAAGACACGTTTGTTTACATGTTTTTGTACCTTTCATCGTGTAAAATAAAAAAGTAAAAGTATAAAATAAAATTTAAAATATTCAACAATATAATCCATTTTCATACAATTTTAATATTTAAAAAGTTTTATATGTATGCTAAAAGGTAATTGTTTTCTCTTTTATCCATTATCCATTTCCGGATACTAATGTCAAAGCTTTGTTTGCCTAAACCATTTTTTATTGTTGATGGTAAACTATTCCATAAAATTATTCCTCTGTAGAAGAAACTACTTTTCCCAAATTCGGTTTCCATTTGCGGTACAGTGAAATTATTTTCTAATTTCGAGCTTCGTCCAGTATCTTCTCGTTTTATGAATTTGTCGATGCAAATTTGTACAGGTGATTTATTCCAGATAAGTTTGTAGATAAAATTCAACGTGTATGTATTCAGTCTTTCGTGAAATAGCATCCAGCCAAGTTGCTCTAGTCGATCTATCTTCTTCATTTTGTGATTGCAATTTGCTTGAACTATTAACTTGGCTAGACGTAAAATAATGTTATTTATGCGTTTCATTTTGGTATTGTTCATGTGTCCCCATACAGTCAGACAGTAGTCAAGTTTTGATAAAACCAATGAGGTCGCAAATATGTGTTTATATTTTGGGGAGAACATTTTTTTATACCGGTTGATTAGGTACATTCTTTTTGTCATGTCATTACATGTGTTTTCGTAGTGACTGTTAAAATTAAGAGTGGTATTTAGTAGAATACCTAAATACTTAAATTCGTCTACACATTCTACAATTTTATTGCTGATTGTTAACTTTAGGTTTTCAGTCACACGAGACTTGACGCTTTTAAAAAGCATGCACTTTGTTTTTGGAATGTTGATTCTCATGTTGTTCTGTTTACACCATACTTGTAAATTTTTGGTATCTATTTGTAGTTTTTGTTGTATATCGGCGATTGAGTCACCATGAACATATATACATAAGTCGTCTGCGTAATAAATGAACTTGGAGTGTTCAAATATATTTTTAGTGTCATTTATATAAATGCAAAATATCAGGGCGGAAACTGAACTTCCTTGCGCACAACCTTGTTGCAAAATATATGGGTCGGATTGTACACTATTTTTCCTCACAATTAGTTTTCGGTTTGTAAAATACGATTGTAAAAATTTTAGTAGGTTTCCTCTGATGTTGTAATCGTTAAGTTTTTGTAATAATTTGGTGTACTCAACTCTGTCGAAAGCTTGCACAAAGTCGAAGTACACCGCGCCAACCAATTTTCGCTTATCAATTGAGTTTTTGATGTCGTCTGTTAAAATTGTGACAGCACTTTGGGTGGACCGAAATTTACGATACCCATGTTGTTCTTTCATCAATATGTCATTCTTCTCAAAATGGCTTATGAGGTGTCTGTATAAAATTGAATCAATTATTTTAGCGGTAGTTGGCAGAATTGATATTGGTCTATAGCTTTTCACATCGCTGCGTTCCCCTTTTTTCTTGTAGATTGGAGTTACAATCGCTGTTTTGAGGGAATCAGGAAATTCTCCAATTTTTAACATTTGATTAATTAAGTATGTCAATGGAGGGGCTATGTTTTGAGCACAAGCTTTAAAAAAGCGTGCTGGCAGACCATCTTTTCCACTTGGTTTGTTTGTCTTCAGTGTATTTATTGCTGTTTCAACTTCTTCTTTGGTAACTGTAAAACTGCAAAGCATATTTATTTGTTCTTGTGAGTTAGGTGTTGTGCATTCTGAAATATTGGGCATATGTATTTCAACGGGATTATTTCGGATATTTTGTGTGAAATGTTCCGCTAGGCCATTTAACTTCACTTTCTCATCTAATAAAGTTGTCCCTCTAACTATGAGTTTTGGAAGGGGATCATGATTTGAAGTTCGCCCTGTTTCAGAGTTTAAAACTTGCCACATTTGTTTTGAATCGGATTCGCTATTCTTAGCAAGTTGTGTAATAACGTTTTTCTTTAATGCACTTTTCAAATGATTTAACTTGTTGCGTAATTTTTTGCATTCTTTTTTGTTGTCTGTATGTTCAGAAGAATCCTTACGATTGCGAACTTTGTGTAATTTTCTGTTCAATTGATCATACGTCGCATTCATCCATGGCTTTCGTTTGGCTTTTACTCGCATTTTTATGAAAGGAGCATGTGTGTTTAGAACATGTTGGAGTATTGTTTCAAACATGTCATATTTGTTGTTTAAGGTTTTGCAGTACTCGAATATCCACCAGGGACCATCGGTAACCATTTTTCGCATTTCGTCGTATTTTGTGCATTTGAAGCTCCTCATTTCAATGGTTTTTATCTTCTCTCGTTGTGTTTTTGGCTGTTTTCTACAAGTGTATATAGCACTGTGATCCGATATACCTAATTCCATAATTCCACTATGTTTGTTAAGCTCTGCACGATTTGTGAACAAACAATCAATAAGTGTTTCGGTATGTTCGGTTGTTCTTGTAGGTGCTTTGATAAGTTGATCAAGGTGACTGTCTTGCATGAAACGCCGTAGTTCTGAAGAAGAACTTGTTGTTTTAAGCATATCTATGTTAAAATCTCCAAGAATGTAACATTCATTTTGGGCTATGTGCTTTATGGTATTTTCTAGACTCGTGATGAGTGATTTAGTTGTAGTCGTTGGTGGCTTGTAGACTAATATTAGATGAATGGGCTTTAGATGTTGTGGTGATATAGTAACGTGCAGTAACTCCGTAGTTGAATTTATTTCTGTTTGAATTTCACAAACATCATATTCTTGTTTTATGTATAGTAGGAGTCCACCGCCACGTTGTCTGTAACTTTTATTCTGTCTGTCTTTCCTGAAAAGCTGATATCCAGGTATATTGATTTCGTCATTAGTAATATCTTCATACAACCATGTTTCACTTAGCCCAAAAACGTGAAACTGATGTTGCAGAATTAGGCAATATATATCATCTTTTTTGTTTACAGACATTATGTCTCTGACGTTAAGATGGGCAATAGAGATGCCTTTAAGTGGTACGGTGATAGAAGTTGTCGAGTCATCAGATACATTAACGTGTACATGTCTGTTTTCTGTGCAATGTACACATATCCAGTAAAAGTCTTCTGGTTTGTGATTTGGGTACTTCTTTTTTACACACGCACGATGATAAGACATTAGACAATTTTGACACGTTAAACTTATGTATCTTTTGTCGGTTTTGTTGCATATGCTGCAGGTTGGTGTTGGTGCTGAGTTTGAGCACGGTTGACAGGTCCATGCTTCCAGTTGGTGTTTGTTGTATGTGTCTGAGTCCAACTTTAGGCAGGTACGGTGGTATATTAGTTTGCACTTGTGACATTGTAGTTCTTGCTGTCCTTTTTTCTTTAATAGGTAGCATAAGTTGCAATGCATTTTGTGGTTTATAGGTATACTGCACAATGCACTATATATATGTCCTATTGTATTGTATTGAAAGAAGCACAATTGTAACTAGAATTGTGCCCACTGTAAAGAACATGATGAAGTATGTTATCAGCAAACCAACAGGGTCTAAAAATAAAAATGTAGTGTTTAATGATAATACAAAACTTCCAGATTAAACTGAAAAGTAAATACTGAACAATATTCACGTACCTTTTGCAGAACTTTGGATTTCTTTTTTCTGCTTAATAGCTCGAAGCCACATGTTTAAATTTTGCTTCGCAAACCAAGCCGACGAAACCTTGTCTTCCAAGGAGTAGCAAAAGTTACAGCAAAGAACCATGTCCTTTTCGTAGATATAAGATACAAGATCGGCAGTAACTGATCCCCAAATCGCATTTAAAGTCGACGCCAGAATTAACGCGTAATGTAACTCGAACAAATTTGAATACAGAGATAATGACAAGTACAATGCAATCAACAATAAAGTGGTGGCAATACATGTTTTGAAAAAGACGACAACTAAAACATATTTTCTCCAATTGGCTTTGCTGCCAGCAGACCACACCTTACCTTTCGAACACCATCGTATTGGAAACATAGATAACACATAATCATTCACCTGTTGATTTATTTTATTTGCTTTATATATGCTAGATGACGGCATTATAATAAAAATGCAGTGTGTACGTACGTGGA
>JAQFXM010007814.1:0-11433 GCA_034693345.1 Entomobrya multifasciata
GTGAGCTTAGCAGCTATCAGCTTAACTTATTACAAATAGCTTCGCCACTTAGCTACTCTTAGCTTGATGGGTTTATTTCTCGTATGGGAATGCTATGTTGTATGTGCGATAAATAAGATAAAAGTAAGAGGCAGCGATCAGATCAGTAAGCTTCAATCCTTATACTTTGATGAGTCATATTATAGACATATCACACTATCACACTATAGTGTAGTCATGTGAGTTTTGTTGGATTCATAAACATAATATATTATGGTATATCCACAACTTACATGCTTTCATACCTGTATAGGTATATTCTCGTAACTCATAGTCGTAAAATGTCAGTGTTGCAAAAGGGTTAACGTGTGGGATCTGGCTGGGATGTTTTATGCTATTCACCAAAAAGCACAAATAAACATCTGAGTACTACAGATCGTGTAAGCTTGCATGCAATGGGAAAAGAAATGTGTTCACAATCACATTGCAAATTATAAGCAGAATTTTGAATAATTTTCCATTCCTTCTAAATAAATTGTACTGGCTATTTACACAGAAACGTAATATTTAAAAATTGTGAGCCCTGGCTTGTTGTCGAATATACCAGAGAAAAAAATTGTACACACAAAATAAGGCATAAGTTCTGAGGAAAAAGGACCTGCATAAGGTGAATTAAAAAAATGAAAGATTATTGTATTCTTTACACTAATTTAAAACAAAATTAAAACAAACTTTCTCATATTTCTGGGAACATGGAATAGGGTGGGGCTATTTGAAGCACTACATCAAAATGTCGGCGGAAGCTGTAATAGATCAGATTTTCTCGTCCCCCGGTGCGAAGGAATTTTTAAAACGCTACAAAGGTCACTACAAAGCTGGAAATGTGTGGACGTTAGAAACAGGCTGTCTAATTTTTTCCTCATGGATGGTCTACTACCTCATTTTTGTTTCACCTGACACCACTGGAGTATTAGACATCATTGTTACCATTTTCTTCATACTTGGTGTTCTAACATATTTAGCCACATCTTCACTTTTTGACAAGATCATTCAAGCTTATGCATCCAAGGACTGGCTGAAATATATTAAAACTGCCAATCGATATCTTTTCATGGTTTTGTCATTTTTGCCAGGCTTGTATTACGCCTTCAAATATGAGCACTTCATTTTGAGATTTTATGTTGTTGTCCATTTTGCAACCACTATATACTTTTTGTATAAAAGGTTCACAGAGTTTGAACTGGAACCTTTTGCAATTGGTGTTGGAATGTCTGTGGTTTTGTTCTTTATTGGACCTTTCATTAGAGGATTCTTTGGAATATTTGGATCTGGTTGGTTTATGACAAGTATAGCTTCAATGGTTGAAGGAATGGTTGATTTGGGGTTGGCTGTTGCATTCCTACTTGATTTACCCAGAAAATATTTGCCAGCAAATATGCTGTTTGGGCTGAAAATTGTCAAGTATTTTATGTGTTTCCTGTCGTGGCAAACTTGGTTCATTTTGATGGTGTTTGCTACTTGGACAAATATTGGTGCTGGAACTAGGGCTATTATGGAAACTTGGAAGGCGATTGAAATTGAGCCTTTGCCAACACCGTCGCAAGCTCCACAAGGGATCAGCACCAAGGATCCAACTCCCAGTACAAGTTTTGCCTCCAAAGACAAATAAAAAGAGTATTAAAATTAATTTTAACGTGGCACTTTACTTAATGTTGATAAATACAAGTCTGTGAAATATTGGTACCTTCTCAAAGCAATATTGCTATTCTGAATCAACTTAATTAATGTGATATGAACATCACATACAAAAATTAAAATACTCTCTATAATTTTACTTTGTTTTATGTAACATGTATTAATTGTGTAATAAATATTTTATTTTGATTAAACAAACTTGATTGCATTGGGAAAATGAGAATCTATGTTATTTTATGATAAGAAAAGAGTGAAAGTCATGGCCTAGTTGTAATTCACTATGAAGCATCCACTTAAGTTTTTCATAATATTTGCATTCAATATTTTCAATTTCTAACTTTTTTCCTAAAAGCAAGACTTGATGCCTACTCAGATGACAGCAAAATCTTTCAGTTCAAGATGAATCTAAAACGCAGTCATTTACATTGCGGCCGCAAACAGACTAGATAACCTGACTTTTTCCGACAACCTACACAACTACTTCCTTTACAAGAATCACATGAAATTGGCAGATCTCAGACTACTTCTTTCTCAGGACATTTTATTAACTGACAAACTGAAACTTTCTTCCAATGGTGACGATGAACGGAGAAGACACTTCGGCTATTCTGCCGGTGAATGCATCCACTTTGGAGCACACGCTGGATGATGACGATGATGATGGCATGTCGGATGGGTCCTCACATGGGTATGATGATGGGCATGACTTGATGACAGCGACAATGGAGGACGAAGTTACCGCACAGCTTGCAGCAGCAGGTAACGTGGATGAAACTGTGTTCCAGATAAAGTTCCATTTTCCAATTTTTGTACATAAAATTGCAGTTTTTAAATGTATTTACTTTTAACTAATTAGGCCCTGTCGGTATGGCCGCTGCAGCGGCAATAGCTTCAGCCAAAAAACGAAAGCGCCCTCATCAATTTGAAACAAATCCTTCCATTCGAAAACGACAGCAGACAAGACTGCTTCGAAAGCTAAGGGTACATTTTCATTCTCAATGTTGTACATGCATAATGTTTTTTTCTGATTATTTTCTAATCATGCCATATTTTTTTATTCACAGCAAACCATTGACGAGTTTACCATTCGCGTTGGAATGCAAGCCGTTGTTTTAGTTGCGATTCCTGGCAAACCTCAGAACAGCTTCAAATGTTTCGGTGCCAAACCGTTAGAAGATGTGATTCGCAATTTACGCCCAGCTATCATTCAAGATCTAGAATCGTCACTTGCGCAACACGCACCAGCACCTGCTCCAGAAGATCCAACTCTGCATGAATTACCTCCGCTCGTGATTGATGGCATTCCCACTCCCGTCGAAAAAATGACACAAGCGCAACTCCGAGCTTTCATTCCACTCATGCTCAAATACTCAACCGGACGTGGGAAACCTGGATGGGGAAAGGAGTCAACAAGGCCTCCATGGTGGCCCCAGGATCTTCCATGGGCAAATGTGAGAATGGATGCGAGAACAGAAGATGAAAAACAAAAGGTGTCCTGGACTCATGCACTACGACAAATAGTCATAAATTGCTACAAATATCATGGAAGGGAGGATTTGCTTCCAGTATTTAGTGCAGACTCTGAAGAGCCAGTAGAAACGAAACCACCAATTATCAAATTGCCAAAGCCAAGTCCACCAACTACAATTGTCACTTCCACAAACTCTTCAGTGAACAATCCTTCTGCATCTCAAAACCAAACTCAAACCATTCCGTCGCAAGCCCTTCCAGTACGCCAGCATTGTGTAATTAATAATTATTTTTAAATCGGTTACGTCGTGAATAAAGCATCTTGAAACTATATATCTGTATTATGTCTTCCCTTTCAGTACGGAGTTACCGTTGGAGGACAAGTTGCCCAGTTCCAGCCGACTGTACTACAAACGATCAGTAATCCTGACGGATCAGTTTCAATTATTCAAGTGGACCCTACGAATTCCATCATCACTCTTCCGGACGGTACTACAGCACAAGTTCAGGGTGTAGCCACTGTACGTAGCAGATGAGAATGCAATAAGGAATATAGTTTCCTGTAATAATTAGGGAATATAGCTTAATTTTTAATTTTTATACATGAAATAGTTACAACACACGTCAGATGGAGCACAAACAGTACAAGCAGTTCAAACACTTGGAGAAGTCACAGGCCACCATGATGGCTCGAACGAAATGCCAGTTACTGTTGACTTAAATGCTGTGGCTCAAGCTGCACTGACACAAGAAGGACAAATCATTCTAACAGGGGAGGATGGACATGCGTACCCCGTAACTGTGTCTGGAATGATTACAGTTCCGGTTCCAAACAACATGTATCAAACTGTGGTTGCAAATATTTCACAAATACAAGCACAACAAGGGCCTGACGGAACTTTGCAGGTATGAATGCAACTTTACAACATTTTTCATCTTACTGACTTACATTTACTGACAATTCCATCAGCCTTTTGTGTCAGTAAACTGCACGCTAAACAGTCGATAGTGCTTTTATAAAAAAATATTTGCTTGTATTTTATATTTGTAACCCTTGTTTTATGATTTATGTGAATTTGTATGCATTTTATGTTCTAAAGAAACAATGCAATGGTGTTCATAGTCATTATATGTCTCGAAAAACCGAAAATTTTAACCAGAAACTTACGCATAACAAACAATGGTATCCATCCGTTCAAACAAAACTGGAATACAATGCCAGCAGTAATGTGAGTGTGGTTTGAAAGAGAAGTTTATGATTTTTTCATTTTTTGTTAATTTTTTATTGATGCAGTTAGCATGTATTTTAACTCAGCACTTCGCGCACTTAATAACCTCTTCATAGCTCGTATTTTAATAAAAAAATACCCCGATTGTTCTTTTAGGTTGTAGCTCCAATGGTTCTTCCCAAAGTCGAACCAGGGACTGAAGGGGATCATTCCCTTTCCCCTGTCACGACTATACCCTTAAGTGTACTGACTGGAGATCCTAATCAAACTCAACTTGTTGCAGTAAATGCAAACGGACAAGTTGTGCATGTAAGATTTATCTTTTGATTCATGAAACATTTTTGGCGTGATCTATATGTGTGCAAGCCTAAACGCTGGTTTTTTGACTTTGCAGAACGACAAAATCTACCAAATTTGCGAGTACACAAAACCAGATAGCAACGAGAAAGTGATTATGGTGCGTAAACTAATGTGTCTTTGAAACAAACTAATAATTTTTTCACCCAACTATATTGACTATCGATTACCAATATGTATAAATAAATTGCAACCATTTATTTTACTCTCATAGATGGCGGAAGTATCAAACGCCCCCCAAATCGAAAATGGGATATCTCACCACCACATTCATCATCAACAACAGCAGCAACAAAACATTCAGAGCCAAAATACACAGGTAACTAGTCATAACAGCATTGTGACAATGTCACAAAGAATTGATGCGAAAGACAACTCAAACAAGGTGGGAAGCTGAACAAATTGATAAAAAATGGCCGTTACTAATTACGTGTCAGAGTGTTGAACCCATTCGATGACAATTTATGCCAAAGAAATGCAAATTTTATCTCATATTTTAATAATCAACAAATGTATAAAAATATCTCTAATTTTATAGGTTGTGATTTTTAAAATGTAATCATTTTTAGCTGGTAGTATCCATAATGTAAAAATATGCAGTTAAAGTAGTATGGGTTTGGTGACAACGTCTTCGAGATTAAGGAGATTCATTTTTATCACTGTTGTTGACTGTCGAATGTTGCTCTTTACTTGTCATGATATCAAATCTAGCTGCTAACCTAGAACCTTGTTGCAAAAAAACTTTTATCATACGTCTGTTAACAATGCAATGCAGTGAATCACATTGTATAAAAGTCAGTTGATAATCGATTTCGTCAAAATTTCTTTTTGTAAAATAACTCTGCAACGTAAATTATTTGTAAATGATTTATGATATAAAAGTATACTAACATAGCCAACTTTAAACATAGTCTTTAACAATGTAACCGATCTTCAGTGAGTATGATAGTCATATAATAGCACAGTACAGTAGTGTAATAGTAAAGCACAGTATTTGTAGATCTCATTAACTATAATAATCTTATTATTTGTGGAAATTCTGGTCGATTTTAGTTTAGTCGTTTGTAAACAAAGTCTTGATTTACCCCTGAAACAGAACAAAGTTTATTTTCAAATATGCTGTCAATTTCGAAAATTAAAATATATGCTTGGCTATTTAACTGGCTTAAGAAACTCAATACCGAGAAGTAGAAAAATGAAGGAGAAAGAAGTTCTTTCAATATATCGTTTAACACACATTAATATCAAAGTTTCTAAAATCGCAACGTTTTGATGATTGTGGAATTAAATGTTTACAAAATGACAATTTAGTCCATAACAATCTTGTATGTAAGAATGGTCATTTTTATCGTCTTGTACTTATGTGTATAAGAAATTTAAAAAATAGGGTGTATTCATCAATTGTTTATTGCATTTAAATATGTACCAAAGTGCAGTGCTGCAGTTTATTTTTGTGATAGGTAATAATACTAATGTGACTGGTATTCAAACATTAGAATAAAGTGTGTATTTAAGAATGTATTCTTATATAAGTGGAAACTTTATTTATGGCTTTAGTAAAACATTTGCAATCTTAAAAGGTAATTTTTTAACAAACTTTAAATTTGAGAACAACGTAGTCCTTGTCGTTTTATTCTGGTCATTTGAAGTCATCAAATCAATTTTTGTATTAAAAGCTACTTTTAAGCTTTATGAACCTCTCATAGCTACTCCCACTTATTTTAATCTCCTAGATGTACCATAATTATAATTAACTCTACAGTTTGTAGTTTTTGTCAACTTAATACGTTGCATCTCTATCAGGGAAGCACAAGTATAAATACAATTTAGTATGTATTTCATGAATTGTATTGTAATTTGCTATACAACTTTGACTGCAATTTAATTAGTAACGTAATCAAAGTTGAATAGGGTAAAAACTATTTTTTGTTACATTTTAGGAAAGCAATCATATATATGTTTGTAATTTCATTATTGATTTTTTAAGAAATAAAACGAGAATGAATATAAAATATAATAATAGTTCTAATAAAACTACGATACGATCAACAAAAAAAATTCAATATAAAATATTTATTTATTGAGAATGTATGTCGATTTTAACGAAATAAAATTTGTGAATGGTAATTTCATTCAAAAAATTAACTCAACGATAAAATACCCATCAAGAATTAATTATTCTATAAAAATTTATCACATCCTCCTTCTTCTTGTGACAGCATCTACTGAATCTTCCTGTTTCAGAGAAGAAGAAAAAAATCAACTTTTAAGGCGATTGTGTTTAGCTTTCACTTTTTTCCTTTTGTCTTTTAAGCCTAAAGTTGCATTGGAGTTGGTTGCAGTTTGACATTTATGCATGTCATATCACATGAAAAGTCGCGAACAAGCAATAAAAACATTGAAACATGCCCATCAACAATACTCACTTGCATGATTACTCACGACCCACACAATGAGGTAAAACTGATTTAACAAGTATTTAGACAGAAGATCAACACAAGCTCAACTCATTATCTGAGCCGCTCCACAGTTATCTTTTAAGACATACAACAAAACACAAAATACAAGACACATTTTAATGTGATCATGACTTTGGGCTTGTATCAAGACAACTTTTGAGCCAATGGTTGCCGTACTTTAACGTGATCCTCACTTTCACGGCTGTGAGGGATGCAAGATGCAAACAAAGAATTATTTGTAAATCATCTTGGTATCTGTAACGCGGAATATATACAGACAACTGACTAGAGGAAGTGAGCTTCTAGTTTACACAAAATCACCATTAAAGAACCTTCAATCATATAATCACATAAAATAATCGAAGGATCATCTAGGTCAAATTTGTATGCATATGAAAACTGAAATGGTAAGGTATAAAATATGTAATTTTCTTGGATTTTACGTTCACCCTAGTCTCAGGTATAATTTGATTCTTTACAAAGTTATTTTGTTAGAAGATAAAAAAACATTGTATTTAAAATTCATGCTGTACCTTCATGGTCATCACATCACTGTTACTTTGCAAATGAGGATCAACCTCTTAATATTAGCTTTAAATGCTAATTTAGAGTAATATAATTGCATATTGTTTTATTTGCTCATATTTTAAAAAACATTTAAATATTTTGTATATTATAAAAAAATCCATCTCAATTGCAAATATTAAACCAAACCCAATCGAGAAAACAATACCGCGTCCGGTTATTCTTAATAATGATCTTTATCATGCTGTGGCACATCTTTAATGAAATCTTTGTGCGTAAACCAGAAAATGAAGTCGGTGTTTGTAATAACCTTTTGTTCTTAAGAATATCTAGTTTTCTTTTCCTCAGAAGGTAAAGTTGTATCGATTTCTGATCATTAATTTTTTGAAAAATTCGTCCACAGAATGAGACCTTTTTTGTTCGCGTCCTTATTGACCACCTGTCATTTGGATTGAGAGTCGAAAAAATTGCAAAGTCTTCTAGTGAAGCATATCTTGCGAACCTTTTGCGATTGCCCCGTCTGAGTCTTGATGTTATTATTTTCTTTTCAAATGTGTCAATTTAAACTGGCAAAATTGCAAAGTACTTATTTGAGTAATAATTTCATGGTTGACTAAAACCAAAAGGTTATTAATTAAAGAAGATTTATTTTGTATGCATACAGCTTTAAAGATGGGTTTAAGAATTGAATGAAACCTCTTTTTCAGTATCAGTGACAAATCTTTCGGAATACAAAAATTCATATTCAAAACATGTCGAAAGAAAATTCGCTAGGCTAAATCTAAATTGATGCAATGTTTTTTCAACACGCAGGTGCGTTGTGAAGTAATGAGCACATCTTGTCTTTTTTCACTAGGTCGTTCATGCATGGTTAATATATATAACTGATGGCTTGAGCCGAGCAAAAGTAAAAACTTCAACGTGAAAGCAATAATTATCACCAAATAGTTTATTGTGCTAAACATAACATACTCATAATAATTCGTGTGAAGTGAAGTATTAAAAACCGTTACAGTCGCAGTAGTACCGTTGTACAAGCATAAGAAAGCTTGATTGACAAGGATGAATGGATATGTATGTGTTTTGGGGGATGATGATGATGACATCATTCCTATCTTCGAGTTCTCGATGGGGTATCGTGAGACGTTAATATTTATAGACTTGTTTTTATCACCATCATAAGCGTCATGCATAATGACGATGACTCAATTTGTCAATATTGTTAAAAGTGCGAAAGTACAGGTTGGTGCGGGTGCGTTATGATGTACTTGTTTTGCACCCTGTACTTACGTGCACTCTCAATTTTCTCATCTGACAAATAAATCTTCATCAACAGAAACCACGACTTTTATGTTTATGCATCATGTTCAATGTCTGTCAGTACTAAGCTTATTACTTCCCATCCTCATCATCCCACCCCTCGCCGTGTTTCAAATTTAGGAGTGGAACAAAGCATACTAAAACATACAATCTGTATTGCTTGTTTTTTAACAATTTTTTCACTTTAAAAATGAATTTAGAATTACAATCGCAAAGCTGGTACAAAGTGTGAAAAGTTAAAACCATTCAAAGATACAAATGTCGGAAAACGATTCATTTAAAGAAAACATGATTGGATTTGGACGCAATGCCGATTTTTTGTTTTCAAATGAAAAGTAGCACTGGCGGGTGTGGCGGACGTAATCAAAAAAAGGTGAAATAATGTCAATTTTCAGTACTAAACTTCATTGATTTTATTTACAGGTCAGGCATTCTGACAGCTTAGTTATGTCCACGCACAATACTCATAATACTCTAGAAATGAATCAGTTAAACCTGTTTATCTACTGAACTTAATTCATCATATCACTCTTACATGTGAAATGCAAACATTACTTTTATTGTACTTGCTTGCTTCAGGCTTTACACTTTGGTAGACTTTTTTGAAGTTTGAAACTTTAGCCTTTGGCAATTTTATTACAAAAGAATTAAACCTATGAACACAGTCACACTTACAACAGTTGATATAGTAGACCTTTTCTCCTTTTTACATTCAATAAATCTCGTAGCATTGCGTGAAAATCACTTTATGTCCTCGCACTACAAATTTTATTTTGTGGTCTTGAATTTTCCTAACATGGAAAAGGTTTTACACTAAATTACTTTTTAGGTAATAATACTCACCTAATGTTTGCCAATTTATTATGAACCTATTAGCCAAAATTTTGGTTTAATGCCAAAACGAAGTCTTCATAACATTGTGTTTAGTACGTTGGCCTTTCCTTTTCCTGTGCTGCTAGCCATAGTCGCCTGAGACTGAAAGAATTTACTGCTTAAAGTCCACTCGGTTTGATTGGCTTAAAGCAGTTTTCATTCAACATAATAATTATTTTTGACAAATACAAAGTTGAGATAAGATGCATAATTTCCATTTCAATTATTTTTCTTTCCAAATCCGATAAAAGCAGACGTGTTACATTACATATTTACATTGAAGGTAATGTGCTTGTTCATGCATTATTTTTCAGACTTTTCGCTGATATTATACATTACACCATTTTTCTTTCTCCAAATTGGGGAGTAACGAGTAACCTCACCTCAGGTCATACATATATTTCTGTTACATGTATTTCTTTTTATGATTATGCAGCAATTTCCCCTTTAAAGGTTGTTTCATCGAATGCAATAGGAAATACACCGGTATAAACCTAAGAAACTCCCTGTCCATAACTAAAAGTTTCCCAAAGACCACCGAGCTTTCCATGGATTTCCATTTTCACAGTGTGGAAACATGATGGGATAAAACTTGGTTTTAGCTTTTGGTAAGCTCCCAGTTCCAGCACAGTTTTGGATTGCATCTCCCACAGAACAGTTCTCTGTTGAACGATCTTTTGTGTTTGTTGTTGCTTTTGGCAATGCCAATGCTGCACTTGAATATTATATAGAGAAGCTTCTCATAACATTTCCATTGCCACTGGCTTGTTTTGGATCTCTGCTCTGCTAAAAGCATTCATTCAATTCTCCAGCAACCTAAAACTGTAATACACAGACCATAAAAGACGGAGCACTGCTAGTATTTAGCTGGCATTCGTGTAATACCAGTCATCTCATCAAGAGCTACAAAGCATTCATTTCATATTGCTCTCCTCCATTTTCTATAGCTCGTAAAAGTAAGAAAAAGCCTCATGTATTTTCCTTTCATTTTCTTTCCTCTCCTGACTTGCACAGCTTCAGCTTGCATTGCACACAGAAAAACAGCAATTCTCTCTTGATGTGAACGTGAATGTACAACAAACCGTACATAACAAACACACTTGGTTGATTTGACTTTTTAGGCACATAACATAATACATGGACGCTCGAGACGTGTAGAGCGAGAGCAGTTTAGTCAGACCAAATTTAAGCTTTTTATATATTTCATATGAGAACGGAAGACAAAACTGTGTTGTTGGCTGGGTCGGTCGGTTGGTTGTGTGTAAATGTGTTTTTAGCAAGCAAAAGTTCTGAACTTAGTCATAGTGGTCGTTTGGTCGCGTCTCATATTATTGTGCAGCATTAGCTTTGCATTATATCGCATCACATTCTGAATTCTAAACGAGTGTCTTTTCTCTCTGCTTGCATGCAAGTTCTCCTCTTGTGTGTGCGTCTCTCTCTCTCTTATTCTCTACTAGCAAAGCCAGCCACCACGGTTTAGATTCCCGTTAGTGTACGTAGTACACTATAAAAGTATCTAGTAGACA
>JAQFXM010007815.1:0-11433 GCA_034693345.1 Entomobrya multifasciata
GCTTCTAAGTAGTCTAGATATACCAATGCACGCAGTTTAAAGTTGACTATACTATAATATTTAATAATGTAAGTATATAAACAATTCGATTTAAAACTTCCCATTTATAATCAAATATTACAAAAGTTTAGAGTCTATTTAAAATGTGCGTACATGAGTTAAAATTAGTTAAATTACTGGTAACATTGCTCATTATATCTAAGAAAATTATTACCGCAGCTGTTTGGGCGGTAAAAATAGTAAATTTGTGGATCATCACATTTTTCTCGTGTCTGGATCTATATTTTCCAAAAAAAACCTTTCCACTTTTTATACCATATTTTACCACAGATATGTAATCACTAAATCTCTAGTACTGGATATTATTATACGACTACTTTATATTGTGACATAGCATTGCTATTTATTGAACAACAAATTTACTTATATTTTTTACTTAATATAATAATCCAAACCCACAAACAGATTAAACTAATGCATGAGGATTTTTAAAGAAGCATGAGCAGTATTCTTTTTTCAAATGTTAGCTCATTGGTTTCACTACTTATATAAGCAATTATGCCAATTAGCAATTGTTTTCAAAAAAATTTACGTCAACTACAACAGCTATGAATATATTATCATTAATATGTAATTATAAGTAAACATCGCCGGACGACCACGTTTTACTTGCAAAAAACATGCTCTCGTTTGCAGTTGGTATACCTGTATTAGTATGATATGCACATTAATTATCTAACTCTCGATGCTCATATGATAAAGTCAATAAACAAATTTAAGTGCTAAATTTTCGCGTGTGTTGATTAACGAACTTGGACCCAATAAAAACAAACTTTATTCAGTATAGTTCAGTCCCAGAAAAACTTTTTTATAAATATTAAGTTCACTGGAATTAAAAACACATTCTTTCTACTAAGCGATACTTAAACCTCCATCGATATACGAACTCTGTCCAGTAATTTGTTTAGCTGCATTAGAAGCCATAAAAAGAATCGTATTGACGTTATCACTCATTGGAGAAACCATTACTCTAGATGGTGTTTGTTGTTCCATGGACGCACGAAATTGATTTACAAAATCCTCTCCTTTGTTTTCTCCAATAAATTCCAGTACTCCTTTTAACATATCCGTTTCAACAATACCAGGACACACACAATTCACACGAATATTGTGTGGTCCAAGTGTAATTGCCATAATTTTTGTGAGCATTTCAAGGGCAGCTTTTGTGCATGCATAAAAAACAGTTTGAGTTGATGCACTTGCTTTCTTTCCTCCCTTTTAAAAAACAAATTTATAATAATTCATAATAATTATCCGGCAATAAAATGTCAAAAACAACATTCTTACCACTGAGCCAATATTGATTACTGATCCATCCTTCCCAGCGTCAATCATTTTTTGTGCCATTATTTGGCTCACATTGATTACTCCTTTCAGGTTAACGTTTGTCATGCTAGAAATGATAAAATCATGGAAAAGTTGTACTAAAATCATACCCGATAGAAAGTTATATACACTTTAACAAAAATACCTATCGATATCCTCCGGCTTGATACTGAAAAAGTCACCAGGTATAACAACAGCAGCATTGTTAATTACGCAATCAACAGCCTCCAAATTTTCTAAACTCACTCGAGTTGCATTCCAATCAGAAAGATCAGCACAAATCGTGATCACATTGGGATGCTCCTCCTTTAATTTGCTTAGATTATCAGCATTTTTGGATAGAGCATAAACTTTTGCTCCAAAGTCATCCAGTTTTTCTACAACAGCTTTGCCAATACATTAAATAAAAATAATATTGTACTTATCAAAATAACAGTTAAATTCACAAATAGTAAAAATGATTTACCCCGTCCAGATCCAGTAACCAAGTAGGTTCTTCCACAATGAAATTTTTTGTCACACATCTTCAAATTGTAGTAATATTTGTGAGATATAATGTTTTTTAGAGGTCAAACTTTGTATAAAAAATAACAAGTAAACACTAAAATATAATCAAGAAAATCAAGCATATGTTTTCACCAATAGCACGGCTGAATTTACACTGTAATATTTCGATGATGGTATTTGGTGAGCATGTACATTTATAATGAAAACAAAATGCTATGAAAGCTTGAAGCATTTCGTGTTTACAATACAATTCAATCTTTTATCTTCAAGTCTTGTTGTAATTTTGTACATAACTCGTTTTTAAATGCCAAGCGTATCTTGTCACAGTGAAAAAATGGGATGATCTAATGCATTTGGAAGTAGCTTAAATACTCATATACTAAAGATGATCAGGTGCAATGAACTGAATATTTTTAAGAAAAAAGAATTGCCATAAAACTTTGTGAGTCTTTGTCTTCTTGCCAATAAATTTGTAAAAATGAATAAAAGTATAATAGTGTAGATTGAATAGAATTCGCATATATTCGAATATGTACTATCGTGATATATTCGATATGGTAAAAATGACTGAATTTCTTTTTAAACAAAACATTTTTTTGTTTCGAATGCTATTCGAATTTACATATAGAAAACCAGAAATAATTTGTACAACTGTTGAGGCGTTAACCGATTATAAAATTTGAAAAAAAACTGTAACAAACACCAGATTTTAGTGGGCGTATGTATCGTCAAGTATTAATATCTAGTCAGTTTTTATTCCTTTGCAGCATGTTAGCATAAGACATGTGTATTCTTACGTACTTTCCGACCATAAATTCCTGAAAATACGTCACTCCAAATTGGAATCATAAACACTTAGGTATAATTAAGTTGGCATGCTTAAAGTAATATTTAATTCTGAATATTCCACGGGTTCCCAAAATATACCCAAGTAAAAGTTAAAAGCAGTTCAATTTTGATTTGTTACTCAAGTTAGTATTTCTGGATAATACTAGACTTGTTTTTGTGTCTATTTTAAGGTGTGACACAAACATTGTAACTTTGACCGAAAACAAGAGCAATGTTACATATTTGAAACAATTATACCAAAATTTTCAAAATAAACAGATCTTGTATTTTTTTACAACTAGCATGCTAATTAGGAAGTGTGTTTTTTTAGCAGATCTTTCTACCTTAGGTCAACTCCCACAATTATTATGAATAAATTATCATTAATATCTAATTATTGTTAAATCATCAATCAATCATGCATATTTTTTTACCTTTTAAAATATTCTTGTTCTCATTTGTATCCCCACATAAGTATTTACAACAGAGCTTTTAAAAATAAAATAAAATCCTTATAACCATAAATATAACAACTCTTATCAATTATTTAACAATTTGCCATCAATACGCATATATCCCAAACTACATACGTACAGCCAAGTCAATAAACAAATTTTAATTTAGTACTTTTCCGTGTCTGGAGGGGCTGACCCAACAAACTTTACATTTTCAATTTTAAAATCAGTTCATGGAACAACTATTCGATAACGTCCATTGCACACTTGTTATTCAGCCCGTTTGGATAATATTTGATCTATCGTTGAAAATTTTCTAGAAATCCTGATTATCAGTCGATTTTTTTTACGTGGTGTGTCAGTAGCCATGGTAATCAGCGTCGGAAATATAACAGCCTCCGCTGTTACGCACCTCTCCAATCTGCCAACTTCAACAATTTCGCCAATCTATCAAAATCTTACATCAAGTCATCATGCCAATCTCACCACTGCTGCTCCAGTTCACGAAGGAGGATTCCTTACAGGTCGGAATCCCTTCGAATTCCTTCCAGACGTGCCCCTCCCAACATTCATCATCCAACTATTAGTCGTCGTATGCATGTCTCGCGTAGTCAAGCTCCTACTATCACCTATCAAACAACCAGGTATACACTTTAACAAAAAATCTAAAAAAGTTTAAAAAATTGAAAAAAATTTAGAGAAAAAAAAATTCTATTTTTTTTAATATCAAAATTAACAAAATAAATTTTTAAAAATCCAAAGTTTTCGAAAAAGTATCCAAATAATTAAAAAATCAAATTTAAAAAAATTCGTTTTTATTTAATCCAAATTTTTGTTAAAAAAATATTCACATCATAAATTTATATTTTTACAGCCGTCATCGCCGAAATAATATCCGGCATCCTTCTCGGCCCCACCGCCCTAGGCCACATTCCCCTCTTCACCCCCCTCATCTTCCCCCCCTCCTCCCTCCCCTTCCTCAACCTCATGTCCAACTTCGGCCTAGTCCTTTTCCTCTTCCTCGTCGGCCTAGAACTGGACCCCACCACCCTCCGCAAATCCATCTCAAAATCCTTCCTCATCTCCCTCTTCGGCATGATCTTTCCATTCATCCTCGGCTGCGGTACATCCTACATCCTCTACACCTACATCGAAACTCCCTCCCACCGCGAAAAAAGTTTCCTCTCCTACTTATTATTCCTTGGCGTTGCCATGTCCATCACTGCATTCCCCGTTCTCGCCCGAATTCTCACAGAACTCAATCTCCTCAAAACCAAAGTCGGCGGGATCACAATTTCCGCAGCAGCCGTTGACGACGCCACATCCTGGTGCCTTCTCGCCCTAGTCATCTCCATAATCCATGCAAATTCAAACCTAACCGCCCTCTACGTATTCCTCATGGGCCTGGGGTACTCTGCGACACTCATCCTTGTAATTCGACCAATATTCATAGGATGCCTCCGAAAATTTGGTGTCTTCGATCAAGAGACGCCTAGTCAGGCTTCAATATTTTTTGCATTAATGCTCGTATTTATCTCAGCATTTATCACGGACGCTATTGGTATACATGCCATATTTGGAGGATTCATCGCAGGTATCATAATGCCCCATGAGAGAGGCTTCGCTTATCATATCACTGAAAAGTTAGAGGATATCGTGCAAATTTTATTTTTACCGCTGTACTTCGCATTGTCCGGTTTAAAGACTAAAATTGGTGCATTGGATGATCCATTAAGTTGGGCTGTCGTTGTATTGGTTATTTTTGCGGCCTGTTTTGGAAAAATTATGGGGTGCACTTTAGCGGCGAAATTGACAAGAATGAGTTGGAGGGAAAGTTTTGCGGTGGGGACCTTAATGAATTGTAAGGGATTAGTGGAGTTGATTGTGTTAAATTTGGGGTACGATTCGGGGGTGATTTCGGACAAAACTTTTGCTATTATGGTGATAATGGCTTTAGTTACTACGTTTATTACGGTGCCAATTGTGAGTTATGTGTATCCACCGGAAATGCATGAGAGGGAGGGGCAAATTGAGACGGGGGTAAAGGGCAAAGGGGGGAAAGAGCCTAGTTTATTGGTTAGTGTGAATAGGATTGAGCAGGTGGGTCCACTGTTGAGTGTGGTCAATTTGGTGCAGCATCATATGAATGGGGAGAAGGGGAAAGTGGATGCGGGGATGGAGAGGAAGGGGTCGAATAAGAGCTTATCAAGTTTGGCGGGGTTGATTCAAATTATGCCGGGGGGCGGGGGTGGGAAGAAAGGGGGTGGGGCTGGTGAGCAGGGTGTGGGGATAAATGTGTTGAGATTGATTGAATTGACGGATCGGGATAGCTCGGTGATGTTGAGTGCGAATCAGACGGCGCTGGTGAATGATCCGATTACTAAGTTGTTGAAGACATTTTGCGGGGTGACCAATAAAAATAACTGGGTGGAGGGAATGGTGAAGGTGGTGACTATGGAGATGTTTGGGAGGGTGTTGGTTAAGGCGGGGGAGGAGGTGAATGCGAAGTATATCTTGTTGACTTGGGGGGGAGCTGGGAGTGTGGTGGAGGATAGGCCGGTGAAGAGGTGGAGTGTGGGGGGAGGAGGGGGAAGGAGGTTTTCGGTGAGTACGGGGGAGAGGGAGGTGGGATTTTTTGGGGATTTGATGGGGGAGGCGGGGAGGAGGAGGAATATATTGGTTTTTGTGGATAGGGGTGGGCCGGTGATTAATGTGGATGGGAGGGTGCAATTACCGGGGGATGTGGGGAGGAAAAGGATATTTTTGCCGTTTTTTGGAGGGGAGGATGATAGAAGGGCGTTGGCGATTGGGATGGGGTTGAGGGATTTGGAGAATGTGAGGGTGAGGGTGGTGAGGTATAAAAATGTGAGGGGGAAGGGCTGGGAGACTTTAAGCATTGGGGGTGGGGAGGGGGATGATGATGGGCAACAAGTTGCTATTCAAATGGAGGATCAAGATGAAGAGGCGATTAAGAAGTGGTTTGGGGGTGGGGGAGAAAAGGGGATGGGGGTTGGGGTGAAGGTTAATTTTGGAGGGGATGTGGAGGAGACGGTGAAATTTGAGGAGGTGGAGTGTGAGAATCCGGTGACCCAGGCGTTGCAGCAGTTGGGGCAGCTGGGGGGATCTGATTTGGTGTTAGTGGGGAGGAGTAGCTTGATAAGTGGAGGGGATGGAGGGAAGGGGGAGGGACAGCATCATCAGTTGAAGCATAGATTTGAGGATGGTGAAAGGAGGAAAGTTTTGGGAGAGTTTGCAGAAGCGGCGATTGTATGTCAGTGTGCGGCGAGTTTACTGGTGGTACATTCTGGTGAACAGTAAAATAAAGCATTATAAAAAAATTGAAAACAATTGTGAATTAAGAGTGTATTTATTTAGCACTATTTATTGGCACGGACAGTAATTCCTCTTGGTAGGATTTTGTTACTCTATCAATAAGTTGTTCCGTAAAGAATGTAGGCATGGCGAGCATAGAGGCAGGCCTGGAGTAAAAACAAATTTATTGGTCAACTGGTTCAAAATAAAATAAAATAAGTTTTTTCATGTGGTACTGACCTTTGGCTAAAATCTCTGCGTTTTCCTGTTCAAAGCAATGTTGTACTTTTACTTTTCTGGCATTACTGATGGTATTTCAGGTAAATTCCAAAAGAAATTCTCAGCCCCAGCTATTTCTCTGGACAGCGACACGACACGTCTTGTATTTTCAGTTGTCATCCGAAATATTTTCACTGTTGACCTCGTAAATATGCGTATTCAGATGTCCTCCGTTGACTGTAAAAACATAATATTGTTGTCAAGTTTAAAATTAAATGTAACTGCTTTTGTTTAGAACTGAATAAAACTTTCTTTAATATATGGAATGCAGACCTGGAGCATATACATTCCAACATATAATGTACTATGGGCTGAATTTTTTAGACTTACCGAATTTATTTTATCCACAATTTGTTGCGAGTTGGAAAACTGAAAGTGTCTCATTATCGTCACTACATAGGAAGCAGCTTGGTTTCTTTATCGAAGCACATGGTCCCTTGATGTTGTTTATGGAGCCTATAAAACCAATAAAATTGACATAAACATATTAATTATTATTATTGATTTTTTATGACAATAATGTGTTTATATTTGTCTTATTTTATCTAAAATTACTAAAATGTTAAAACTATTATCTTACATACCGGAATATGTTTAACTTGCCATTCCTGATCTGATCATCGTTAACTCCAAAATGTGTCGGCACTGACGAATACGTTGTTGTACTGGCTTTTGAAAAACCACTTGTTGCAGTAAAAACTGAAATAGTTTTTTGATTTCTGTATTTTTTCGAATTTTTCGATTTAGGAGAATTAAATCCCTGTCTCGAATTTAAGCTTGAGCTTGTTTTTTTGGTATTTTCTAATATGTTTCGATGTATCTTTCTGTATTCTGAGACCAGCTGCTGTCAGCAACATCATCCCAAACTACCTGTCAATGTTATTTTATATACGAGCATTTTTCACATTATTTCATCCAGGTGATGAATGAAAAAAAAACAGATCGATGGAAGTGTGCGTGGAAAAAGTATAAACATATGAAAACGTACATGCATCTGTTTGCTATGCCAAAAACATTACTACTCTTTCATGCATTCAATATTCAAGCATCAGAATATATCGGTGTAGAAGTAGCAACAAAGGATAACAATAAAATATCAGGTTGTCAGGCATTTTAAGAAGAAAACGAACTCACAAAATCTTGTCACGATACAAAACACAATGAACAGTTCACGGGAAACAGTTCACTCGATATTTCAAATGCTTTAAGTTTTCAGAAGAGTATGTTTGACGACTTAAACCCATGAAATCATTTTCAAAGCAGCACGAAATTAACGAATTTTCCGATATTTGTAATTGCTGATACTTTTCTATCATCTTTATAACTGTTTTATTAGCTCGTTTTTCGATAATAAACTCAAACATCCAAATTTATGAATGACTCATGATATTTCATGATTTTTTAATTTTTGAGCATATATCAGTTATGTTTCTTAAGTCGTTTTGTGACTTTCTCTTCACAAATTTTCACACATGCGCTTTTATATAAGCAATATAAGTAAATTATTTATAGATGTATGTATCCAGTTTCCATGTAACAAGTAAGTCTTTATGCCGAGTGGGAGATCTCATTCAACGAAGATGTCCTATATACTTTTTTTAGCTTGTGTGATACCTATTGCGTCTCATTGTCGTGTTGGCTTTCACTTTGACAACAGGTTACTTTGTCATCAAGTCTAATTTAAATGTCAACGCAATAAAGTTATCTTTTTCATTAAACGATTGTATCAGAGAATGTCAATTTAAGAATATTTATCAACATATTAATTTCTTCAAACAAAAAACCCAGTTTTTCATTACGAAAAAAACAAACAATATATTTAGTGATGAATAAGTCCACCAGCAAAAAACGGCAGTTAACTACCTGTCAACCGACCACATCAGCAGAATCCTCTTCTAAAAGTCTCCGTGGTATTAAAAAAAAGGCGAAACTTGTGAAGAAAGAGCTTTCAGTCGAAAAAATCCTGGATAAAAAATGCACACGTGGTTGTGTGAGATACCTTGTCAAGTGGGAAGGTTACCCAGATTCGGTAAGTAAGAACCAGCTCAGTTATTATTATAAATTATTGTGTAAAATTCTGTTTTAAAATAAACAATAATTTATATTAATGATCTGTACATTTTTATATTGTTCTAGAACAACTCTTGGGAACCAGAGACCAATTTGAGTGGCGAGCTCATTGCGGAATATGAGAAAGCAGGTAATAATCGTCTTCTGGTTGCTGCAATGGCTGCAAACTTGCCACAAAATGTTGTAAAGAGGACACCAGACCAGGTTCTTGGTACTACAGAACTGGATGGGCAGAACTACTTTGTGATTAAAATGAGCCCTGATGGTCGAAGAGAACTTGTGCGGTTCCAAGACGCAAAAGCTAAATGGCCACAACTGATAAGCGAATATTATAAAAATCGGTTAAAATAGACTTGGGATGCACATTGTCGGAAACCATTTGGAACAAAGAGCTAATTGAGAATTCGGCTAGTGTCGTGACCACGAAAACAAAATAAGGGGACAGTTCCTGGGTGTGTGCATGAATTGAATGAAAGATAATATTAGTAGAGTTAAGAACTTTAGATTTAAAACTCATTAATAGATCAGTTTATTTTTCCACAATATAGGCGAGGATAAATATTTCTTTATTTCTTTATGGAATACATTTTCATAACTTTCACAAAAACTACTGAGTTGACAAAGTCCACAGAAAACGAGTTTAAGAAAACTAATTTACAAATAAATAAGTCCAAGAAAAAGAGTATTATATGTTAAACAGAATATTCTTCCATTCATACCAAATGGAGGAACCAGTGAAGAAAGCAGAATTCACAAAAAAAAATTGTGATACGATTTTTACTGTTCGCAAGTCTATTCAGTAAAGAGTAAGCTAAGCCCCTCCTTACCGTATAGAAATCTTTCATACTATTTTTACAGAACATTTAAGATGCACTTGAATGCATCACACCTTGCACACCTGAGACCACATCCAAACAACACTCTAAATGTATCATTGCAGGCTTTCTTGATTACGTCCTTATGCTGTCCCTAAGAGCACTTTCGGGGCTAGTTTAATTGAAAATGTAGCTAGAAAACTATACGGGATCACAATCAAACTCAAGAAAAATATTAATAAGTAAAAATGGGTGAAAAAGAAATACGTCCTTTGAAATCTAACGCTTGAGAATAAACAAATTACTGGAAAAATATCTGTACAATATTATCTCAGGTACAAATTAATATAAAAACTATTTTATTATTGTATCGTTTTATTTAAACAACAAAAAACGTTCAAATATTAACCAGTAAAAATACATGGTATTCAATCTAATTTAAAAAATAGTTGTCAAAGGTGTTAATATATAAATAACGCGTATTCGAATATGTATAAATATATATAAAAATCCTAATGTGTTACATTTACCAGCCGATTCACAAGAAGCTAAACACAGGTACACGAAGTTAGTGAAGATTTTAATTAGGCATTGACTGTGTTGGAATAGGGCTGGTTTAGGTGAAAATATGATTAAAGTATTGTGTGGTTTGGTATTCAATTAGAAATACATAAACTCATGAATATACGTTAGTAATTTTAATTTGTTATCAGATACTAAATTATAATATGATTTTAAATCAACTTTTGACAGCAAAAATTTAATCGTCTCTTTCTTCAACGTTTTCGTTTGTGAAATTCTCGGTATGTTCAATATCTTATCAGTATGTCATCCATACTTATGTCAGTAGTTTACTTGTTGACCATTCTAGTCAGCAGTGAAATAAAATTTACAAAATTGAATAAAAATTCATAATTTCATAACTTTTATTTTCAATGAAAAATATTAGTGTAAGAATAACGCTTATCTATTCCATATATTTATATATATTTTACACAGTATCCAATTTCCACTCAATTTTTCCAAACTGTAAAAAATCGATCCTTTCACCCAACAGGTTCACCTAAAAACCAACAACAAATTCACCACATCAAAATAGATAATGATTCCATATATTGTTATATTTATACAAATTAACTTTATTTTTACTAACTTTGCTTATTATACGGCCTTGGTAAATCCTGAATCCCAACCTCTCCATGCTCCCTATTCACATGACTCCTCAGAATATGCGTATACCTAAACCTCTCCTTGCAAACTTCACATCTATACGGCATTTCCCCGGTATGCGTCCACAAATGAATTTCTAAAGCCTGCTTACTCGCCAAACACTTCCCACAAAGTTCACATTTAAATTCCTCCTCTACCTTTGCCTTCTCCTTTTGATAATTTTTCGGTACATCCACCACCCCATCCTTCCCATGCTCCCTATTAACATGTTTCCTTAAAATCTGCGTATACCTAAACCTCTCCTTGCAAATTTCACACTTATACGGCATTTCTCCCGTATGACTTCTCTGATGAACTTGTAAACTTTGTTTAGTCGAGCATTTTTTCTTACAAATTTCACAACTCCATTTCCAATTATTCTTGTCCTTATGAAATTCATAGTGCTGTTCCAATAACGACTTAATTCGAAAAGTTTTACCACATTTATCACACGTGGGGACCTACTAAAAGGCACCCCTTTGCCAATCCACCCCCTGACCACACCCACACCCGCACACCGCACACCGCACACCGCACACCGCACACCGCACACCGCACACCGCACACCGCAC
>JAQFXM010007816.1:0-11432 GCA_034693345.1 Entomobrya multifasciata
GCTTGGGACATTTTATGGAGTTAGCTTCGGAAATTTTATGGAGTTAGCTTGGGACATTTTATGGAGTTAGCTTGGGACATTTTATGGAGTTAGCTTCGGAAATTTTATGGAGTTAGCTTGGGACATTTTATGGAGTTAGCTTGGGAAATTTAATGGAGTTAGCTTGGGAAAATTTTATGGAGTTAGTTTGGGGCATTTTATGGAGTCAGCTTGGAACATGTAATTAAATAGTGGAACAGATAAATTTTAGTTTGTCGGGTTATTTTATGGAGATGGTTTGGAACACTCAATCAAAATGAATAAACACATTTTAAAATGCACGCGTGAGCGTGCTGGCTAATTTCTAGTCCCTTTATAAAGTTTGGAACTTGGAGTTCCTATTACAATCGATATTTTCCATATAATCATCATCAATAATAATCTTTCCTAGTGACAATACTACCAAGTATAAGTAGTACTAGTCTATTAAGAGCCAATACCCAATATACAGTACAGATAGCTGATAATACTAGCTGAGAGGAAAAAATAATTACTTGTAAGAGAAAGTCTAAATTTATTTGGGCTGTTGGTTTAGTACTACTTTTACTTTTTTCCTTTCCAAAAATAAAATATTTGCTAAGATTTACTGACAATGAAACGGTAATGATTGAATGAGTTCCATTTTTTAAATTACAATTTCATCAAAAGACAACTTTCACTTTTGAGGTTTTCATAAATACAATTAGTGTTTAAATTAAGCTCGTGTTTTGTGCATGGAATCAAAGTATAAGTACCATAAATAAACATAATTTTACTAAACATACACGGAAAAGGAGTGGTTGTTTATGTTAATTCAACTGATCTAGTTGGGATTGAGCAAAGGAGAAAAACGCCGGCGTTGTGTTTCCGAGTAATTTAATATAGTTTACACTATACACGACATTTTCGCATCAAACGTTACACACATGCAGCAGCATCAACATTATCATCGTCACCACCATCTGAGACGGGGTAAGTGTAAAATAAAAATAAAGTACATATAAAAAAGTAAAATGTATACATGAACAATATGTAATTTACCTATATATACAGCTAAGTAGATATATATAAACTGTACACGTAGTTTTATGAAAAACATAATATAGTGAGAGTCAATAAGTCAATTTGTAAGACTGATAAAAAAACCCGAATCTAGGTGAAAGTCATATTTACTCGGATTAAGTGCGCTTGACTGCCCCTATACAAAGTATGTTATATAAAGGTATATACACATTAAAGAAAAGAGAAAGGATCCGGATTATTAGATCATCTAGTTGTTCAGTGCATCATAAAACAGAAGTTTGGTATGTAACGTTTAAGCAGTAACAATTACGGAGAAAATGGCAAAATAGTGAATGGCACATGCATTTTGTAACACAGTGTCATCATAAAATTCATCGCTCGTAGCACAAAATATTATTTATCAGTCATCAGCTTTCGGACGGACTCGAGTTAGCAAATGGAAAATGGGATGCGAGTCAATAAATGACTCTTGAGTCAGTTTAGTTTTCAATCACGCTAACGTAAGTTAGGTACGTTGTCATCCTTTGCTCGGCTGACAGTAATTTAATTTTAGTCGTAACCTCTGCGATATTTACATTATGTTGCATGTGGTCGAAAGTTCGAAATATTCGTTATAATTTCCCAGTTTTTAATCAGAATGTAAAAAAAGTTTATTTCTTTAAAATCAGAATTCTTAATATGTAATAGTCTCAAAAAATAATTGTCATTTTTGAAACTCGAAATGAATGCTAGTATCACTAATCACGACTCCTGTAAAAAGTTTCTGGGTCTTAAGAGGTTTAACATAGTATGACAGGTACAATGAAATTAATGGGTGCATATAATCCTGCTTTGTGCATTGCTAAAAAGAAAACCAGTAAAATAATTCTAATTGATCATTAACATATTTATCAATGATGAATAAAATAGAAAGGCCAAAGTAAAATAATGATTGGCCACTTATTAAACTTAACGATACGTCGAGTCGTTTGACGCTTTAATGGACAAATTTCTGTATGGGGTAAAGTAAGACATCATAAATTTTCATGAATAAATTTTGTAAAAAGTAATTCTGATATTATATAATTATTTTGGCTATGATTGATAACGCAGAATTATAGTTTTTTATACATGAACTAATATCCGTTTGCTATGTGGAAATAATGCTACAATTGTTCTACAGTCACATTTAGTTAAATAAATTTCCTTTTTTGTTTCTTTCACCTTTACACTTTTTAAAGCTACAAGTGTAATAATTTTGCTTGCAGCATCTTTATTAGCATCTTGTGATGACAGCTCATGAACATCATACTAGTTTAGGAAGCAAGTTATTAATATATTCTAGTCATTAAGGTGTTTTGGTTTTTTTATTTTTTACACATACATATTGTGAAGCATATTACATAGCCAATGATGGTTTTTGTTGTGGGTGTATTCTGTGCACGCTCATTTACTTTTATGGAACATTTTTTCGATGCATTTTTAAAAGGATATGCATGAGTAGGATAAGTCCTATAATTGCATCGGAATTTTAGCTTTGTTACATCAGAGACTAGAGAGTGAGAGGAGACAAGGAAGCAAACCTGGTCGTAAAGCCATTAACAAACAAAATGCCGTATCTTGTGGATTCTTTGAAATGTATTACGTGTGGTACACTTCAACGTGATGTGAGTGAGTTCGGTTGGGCGAAATAGTGTACAGCTATGACCAAAAAACTTCCTTTTTTCACAACATCAGTCTTTTGAGTATTTTAAAAAGTAAAATGGGTTTCTTTTTTATCCTATTCCTATACTTGTTGTAAGTACAAAAATGGATGGATGAGTACAAAAAAAGATGAAGTTATATATTTTTTTCTCATGTAAGCTCTTCTGCAGTCTGATGAAAATCTGATGTAGTCTCTTTTTGTTTGGGATCACGTTTAGATTCAGTATCAGTTGGCATCTCTCTGTGATTTGTTGTTTGGCAGAGATGTAGTGGCAAGATAAAAAGTGGTAAAAATCAGATAAATTTCTCCCCACTGCACTGAACTGTGTGGTGTGTGTCATTAAAGAACAATTATATTAAGCCCATTCTGCATAACAAAATTGCAGAATTAAACGCATTAATTGTCTATTTTTAGATTTTCTCGCTTTTTGGTGATTATCATTAACTCATTGTCTGTCAGCCAAGCAAGCTGAGCTGAGTACTGTAATAAAAGTGCACACAGCAAGCTAACTTTCATTATATAATAAACTAAAAACAGATTTTGACCTTCAAGCATCATCAGCAGTAATGTCTAGCAGTGCAGTAAATTGCCGCTTTGTTTGACAGTAGAAGAAAAGCTTCAATAATATATAGCGTAAATTGATACATCATTCAGATGGAAAATGTCAAGCGTTAAATAAGACATTATCTATGCATGGTGGAATTTATGCAAAACGGTATTTTGCAAGCTTAAAATGGCACATGTGTGTAGTAAAAGTGTTCCATGTGTTTAGTGGTTTCCTGTAATCTGGTGTGTGATAGTCGAGTGCATGTGAACTTCCAAAAAAAACAATCCATCTTTTAGTCAACAGTTCCCGAATCCCGATTGCACGAACAAAAATAATATTGAATATAGAACAGTTTGTAGAATAGTTTGGTGAAGTTTCTACAAAATATAATCGGGATTTTGGGAGACGGTTTCATCACCGCACCGGAGCTTTTGTACCGAGAGTATTTAAAACGTGAAAAGCAAGCATCATGGTTTCCTGTGTAGGTTTACAATTTTTTTTAAATACTAGAATTACTTTGAAAAACATGAATACATACTTTTGAATATTGGAATTTAAATGTGAAACTTTCAGAAATTTTGAATCAGTAATGAAAAATTTGCTTGACTGCTATTTTTATTTTTTGTGTTTTATTTAAAAAATGTAAATTAAGCAGATAAAATTTCGTTCATGGTAAAAAAAATTGCTGCTTAAACGGCGCAGTATGGTGGTTGTTATTAATGTTTATGTATTTAACGCTGCCTGTTGCACCCTGCTTTTTGAAAGCTATATTAATACAGATTTCCTGTGGTGCTCATCAAGCTGGGTTTTGTTTTACTTACATATTAAATCTATTATTATGGCCTATTTTAATTTCCTAATAAAGCTTCACTCATTTACTAGCGACGGTTATTTTGGTGTATTCACTATGTAATGTACTCTGTTTGATCATAAATTGTTCATCAAACTGTAAAACTATTAAAAAATTAGCATTTTTTAATAATATTTTGGTAACGTCTGTGTCTAGCGTCTGTGTCTTGTCAGCAGAGGGCAACTGAATTCATGTTAGGTGGATATTCTTCTTTTTTTTTTGAAAAACAGAAGCATATTATAGGGATCTGTAATTAAATTTGTCCAGAATTGGTCATTGGCCGGCATTGCGTAAACCAATAGAGCGTAAAAGAGGTTATGGTAATCAATTTTCTTCACCATATTATGTAAATTTTCAACGAACAATATCTTGTTCAAGTTCAGTCTAAATCAGGGAGGATTTCGTTCTTTTGCGTTAACAGTTTTTTCAAGTCTGCTAAAAATTATAACTGCAAAATTTCTTCCTTTCTTCATCACTTTAAATCACAGTTGTGAATGGCAGAACCAAACGAGAGGACCAATTGACGATCTCGTAAAAATCTGAACCAGATTAACCAGAATATTTTAACCACAATATTTTTACTAACCATAAAGTAGCAATCAAATGGCAAGTTATTCTTGGTATGTAATTACTACTATTTGTAATTACCGTCACTGCACTGTTCTTGAGAAGACGTAATGAAAACTAATTAGTAATTACTGAACGTGCATTATGCACGCGTAAAATCTGTTTATCTCGTTGTTATTACCCATTATTACTGTTTTCATGCCATGAAATAGCTGGTTGATTATCAACAAACCAAGATGCGGTCATAAAAATATGTTCTCATTTTTTATTCATGATAGTTTAGAAATATTATAGTATATAGATTTATGTACAGTTTTGAGTAGAGATCATATTTTATCCTTTATCCATTTAAAAATTTGATTTTTACTGTGTATTTTTAGGACTGAATTGCACGAACCTTCTTCTGCAACAGTTCTAATGAAGTTGCCGCTGCTTTAAATTTTCGCCATCTGTCTTCATTACAATAATTCCAACGAAGTCACCACATCGGGGGAAATGCTAAAACAATTTATCAGCTTTCTACTCACTTTTTCTTCAAGAATGCTTTCACCATTTGCACCGGCTGCATCAAAAGTCACTCTGTAAATATTGCTAACTAACTACTGCGCCAGGTCACTGATCGTAATCACAAGCAACTTTGAATTTCGTCATCACTTCCAAGTTTCGACAACACTGTTCCAGTAAAAGCAATGCAATGGTTCATCAACAATTTTATGTTAGTAACAAACAACACAAAAGGCTTTATGTTTCTGCACAGTCAAATGGGTATTTTTATGTGTGTCATCTTTATCTATGATCTATGTAATGCTATGTCTGCTTATAATCAGTATTTAAAATTCAAGATAACCAGCAGTCTATAGTTTTAATTAGAATATTCGTTTTGCTAAGTTCTTAGTATTTAGTTTAGTAATAGTTTATCAGTGAAAAAGATCGAAAGGTGAGGCTCGGCTTTCAAAAAATTGCTTCAAAACGCCACTGGGCCACTGTTAATGTTGTAGTAGCAAGGCATTTAGCGAAATAATATTCATTTTGACATCTAAACTTCGGCTTCATATTTGCAGGAAATCATGTTTTCAAAAACCTAAGAATTTAGTTCGACATCTATAGATTGAAATTTGTCCAATCAACTACAATCTTTTATATACGTAGGAAGGGGAGGTCTTTAGTCGTCAATTTTATTGTCTACACTAATCGTAAGTGGCGTTTCAGAGAAAGCAGGATTAAGTTCATCGTTTAATTGAGCAAGATCCTTGAAAATGGAAGCATTAAATAAGACGCAACTGCTTTGTTGCCAATCAGTGGAATGGGGTGGGGGTGAGATGACACCTGAGAAATTTGCGACTACGACTTGTGAGAATGCCCATCTCTCTAAAAACCATTGTTTGCTTTTAGGTATGCAGTAATGCAGTTGAGTAATGTACGATAGATATGTGAATGTTTCATTGAAATTCAGTCGTTCACGTTCATGACTGAATGATGTGCATAAATGAATACCAAAAATTGTAAAATAGAAAATAAAATCATAAAGTATGACTGCGCAGGCGCAGTTCCATTTTTAAAGTTCGATTTTTAATTTTTGGAAAACCTGTCCTTGGTTAATCGTAATTAATTATGATTGAGTCTCAAGAAGATACTTTCACTTTGTTTGCAGACATGGAGAGTGAGCCTTTGGTAACAACAAAGCACAGCCGGACCATGAATTACACTTCAGAGGATGGTTCGTCCATCCTCAGTCCCCAGATTGAACCTGACAACCTTACATCCGGCAATGACAAACCTCCCGAAGGCTCGGAAAAATTTAATTACACCACCTTGGAAAGGTTTCATGAAGATGCCCTTCAACAGGTTAGTGCTTTATCGGTGAAAGTATGAGAGAAATAAAGTGAAAGTAATGTAAAAAATTTAATGAAATAAATCTCTTTATATTTTCGGCTTTTAGGTTGGTCACGGCAAGATGCAAGTCATACTTTTCTTTGTTTGTGGTCTTGTGATGGCTGCTGATCTCGCTGAAATATTAGCACTGATTATGTCTTCAAAAAGTGCTCAGTATGAATTTTGTGTGGATGAATCTCAAAAGTCTTGGCTGGGTCAGTAATTTAATCTCTATAACCTCTTATCTTGCAGGTTGCATTGCATAAAATAATGTGGGATCTTAAACATTCATTTCAGTTGGAGTAACTTTGCTTGGAATGGGAGTTGGATCAATGTTTTGGGGCAGTTTGGGTGACCGAGTTGGTCGTCGAAGGGCATTAATATATTGCCTCGGGGTTGGCTCAATATTTTCAGGATCGAGCGTTATAATGCCAACTGAGGGAACGTTTCTTACAGCAAGAATTTTTAGTGGATTCGGGTAATTGCTTAATTTTTCCAACTTTGTGATACTATTTTGTTATCTTTGCATGCGTATGAAAATCTTGGTAAATACTGACGTTTTCTTTTAGGCTGGGTGGGTGTATGCCACTCGTCGTGACCTACTTTTCGGAGTTTATCCAGGAAAAGAGAAGGAGAATCGCAATCACAATATTATTCTTGTTTTGGCCTTTAGGGGCGGCCTATGTTATTATGATTTCTTGGTTCATTCTTCCATCAACTGGTAAGTGGGAGTAGAGTAATTAAGCCGAGAGTGTTTACTCAAGATTTTAACTTGATGATATGGCATGCAGTGATGGTGAAAGCTCATGTACATCTGCATATTATCCCTATAGGGTTTCATTTGAGCGAGGAGCTAAAAGAACATTTTAGTGCGTGGAGGAGACTGCTTGTTGCAGCCCTCGCTCCAGAGTTGTTGAGCTTAATTGCACTTATTTTCATGCCAGAGGGTCCTCTTAATTTAATGCAAAATGGACGGGATGCCGAATCTTTGAGCGTGTACAAGGTAATATGACTTGAAAATAAAAAATATAGTGTCAGACTGCTTATTTCATATGATATACTTATGTTTACTTTTTTTGTTATTTTTTTCTTCTTCATATATTTTAGTGTATTCACAAGAAAAATCGAGGAAGTAGTTCAACATTCTGTCTCTCAGAAATAGAAATTCCTACTATTTACAATCTGCCTCCAAGTACACCCAGAAGTGTGCTGGGTGACCTCATTAGAGCGTTAGAAGCAGTAAGGGATCCTATATTAATATACCACATGTGTAACATTTATGAAAAAAGTTTGTGTGCTTATCCTGAATCTAATATTATTTTATTGATGTTGTTTTAGTTTTGGACATCATTCTTGACCCTTTGGACTGAAAATAGAAGAGGACTTACAATTACGTTATCTTTTATTTGGGTCCTTGCTACAATGGGGTAAACTGCTACACAATATTTTTAAACTGCGAGTTACTCTGGGTATGATTTCACTTTTCATTCATATAATTTTCTTTAATGATTTCAGTCATGGCTCCCTCTCATCTTGGGTCATATCTCACCAAGCCTCTCTTAGAGAGTGGACATTTGACAAAGATGCCAAAATGTACGAGAAACAGAGTTTCAATCATTCCACTATTAGCGAAGACTTAGTTAATGTTAGATATCATGATAGCAATTTCGAAGATTTCTCGTTTTCAAATTTGGTAAATTATTAATATGTCAGTAATGCTCATTGCTGATTTAAAACCATTTATAATGAACACAACGGAAAGACATCTTTCATGTAATCATACATTTTTTATGCTTTTCAGATTATGAATCACGTCAAGTTTGAAAACTGTACATTTCAAAGAGTAAACTTTACAAATGTTAAAGCCTCCTACGTGTTGTTCAAGTACTCGGATCTTAGTGAATGTTTCCTCGTTGATACTAATCTTGGTAGATCAAACTTCTTTGAATCGTCATTACAGAATATTACATACGCAGGTATGAAACGCTACGTTTCACTCGATTTCTAAATACAATGCAAAAACCCGCAATATCATTTAATGGTTATTATAACAAATTTGCAGGTCTAAATCCCGAGTGCCATCTCATTCCCGACTTTAGCATGTATTTAGGAAACGATGTTATGGATGCTGGTCTGCCAGTAGTAGGAATATTCATAGGCTCCCTTATCTCCGTAGCGCTGATTGGATTTTGCAGTCGTTCCAAACTCATTGCATTGTTCCTCATACTGGCTTCGTGTATTTGTATTGGACTTACCATTTGGACATACGATCCAATATGGGCATTGGTGGGACACACGATAATTAATGTGTTAGTAGCAGGCATGTGGAGCATGTTAGTTACTGTGTTTGATAAATACCCATTTTGGACAAGGTATAGTTATAAATCAGTAATCACCCTTTTACATCTCCCTTTTACTCCTCATACTTAAATGATTAAATTTTGCATTTCATTTTAGGGGTGGAGCTCTGGGACTATCCCTGGCAGCAGGAAGGATTGGGTCTTTCTTTGGAGTCGCATTGTTTGGTACCACTCTTAGTGGAATTGTTGTCCCTGTGTTTTCAGCTATTTTTCTGGTCTTGGCGGCTATCATCGCCATCAGAAGTTCGTTTTAGCTCACAATTTAATAGACTGCGATTGTTATCAATACAATATTATTATACTACTTTACTTTTTAGTAACTTGTCACCCACGCAAAGTGATAAAAATATCAATCCATTATTTAAACTCCAGCATGTACGTACAGTAGATTTGATTTATAGAGAAATAGGACAACGATTTACGTTGTAAAATGTACAGTTATGTAAATGAATACATAAGACGCGATTTTGAAATACTTTCACCGTTAAAGTTAATTAACACTGCAGCTGAACGTCACACTACGACTACGTGCACATGACACATTCTAGTGAAATTCAGCAGCGTGGCGTAAAGTATAAAACCAAGTACTTGTACTTTTTTGTAAGTAGCAAATTCACTTTTGTTTTTAAAGTTGTCTCAATTTAGTATGTACTCAATGTACAGTAATCTGATCGGCAAAAGTTTACAGAGATTATGATTACTGGGTTATGATTTTCTCAACTAGTCATTGATTTAACCTGACCTGTCGTGATTTAGACTTAGGTTCTGTAATGTAATATTGTGTAACTTATGAACCTATTTTTTTGTGATAGAACTGCTTTCACCATCCATTATTTATGTCAGTAACGAAATATGTTTGTTGAAATTTGTATCATCACCTTTCTGCTGGTAAAATAGCATTAAGCTAGTTTTATATGTAATTTTTTGGCCCGGCCCAACGGTTTAAATATGTAGTAATTTTAAAAATCAACAATAAGTATCAATGATTAATACACTAATGCATTACAACAATCAGCTTTTAAAAAGTTATGAAAATGTATTTTCATTTCAACTCATGATATCAATTTTTATAATATTTTGTTAACCATTTGACGAGTCGAATAATAAATGATATCAAATTACAAACTTGATTTAAATACGAAAAATGTTTTTTATCAATCATTTGATGATTACATCTCATTTTTTTTTTAAATTCATGCGCATACAAGTACAAAAGTGACAAAACTTATTTTGAAACAATCATCTTGATCATAGCCGAATCGCAAGTTTTTCTTGCAAAAAAGGTGCCTGCGTCCCTGTACCAATTAAATTACCGGCGGTGCCAGTTTGAAATATTTTTCGTATACACTTACTATGAAGATGCTAGCTGAGAATTTAAATACTGAACAAACATTTCACCTGTATCTCCTTTTAAGCTACTGGTTTTAGATAAACTTATAAATTGCCTTTTGAGTCTATTGAGCTGACTTATTGTTGGACATTCACAGATTTGCACCGCTCCTTTCGAATGAGGGACTTCGATTTGTCGAATTTCTTCTGTATTGTCGGGTACTTCAGCTTTAACAATTGCCTGAAACGCAAGTCCACCAAAAATACTGCATAATTAGAGGCGCCTGGTGTGTTTTTAGAAGATACGATTCAACACAAAAGTTAACAAATAATTCAATCATTGTCGATAACGTACCTGGATTATTTCAGAGGTTACTTTCTCCATTGCTCCCAAATAGTTGGATTCAGAAAGAGGATTCTGAGCAAAAAGAAAAATTATTATTAAGAAATACTATCAATTTTTCTGCCTTGACAGTTGACACTCTTTACGGATGTCCAATGAACTGTGACTTACACTTTGAGTTGACATGTTTCGTTTTGGTGCTTTATTGAAAAATAACGAATTATAAATTCCCTCTAATTCCAATTCTTCGCCAAAGAGAACAGAAAAGAAGGGACTATCCCACCTATTTTGAGGATCCGGGCATTCATATCGTGAGACCAAGTGCTCAAACACTTCCCTACGTATTAAAAGCATTCAATTTTTGAAAATTAACATCAGAATAACTAAATGTTGAACAGGAGCATATAGTATTGTATAATTTTTTGACTAACCGTTTATATTTTTCAATGTCTGGTCGGGCACAATTCCAGTCCCACGCCTGAGTGTCTGAAACATCACAGTGCACCGTTACCTGGCGTGTCGGCACAGCTTTCGACATACAGAATAGTTCATACCTATATCCTAAGATTACAAAAATGAATATCTAGTCAATAATCTTATCGCCACAACGTGCAATGACTATTGAAAGCAAATGAGATGTAAAAGATGTATTTAAACTACCGGTGCGCATTATCAATGTGGCGATTTTAGAGAAGGGTCCCCCCTTATGTAAAATTTAAAAAAAATATATATATTTTTTTAATTTCTTCAAAAATTGTTTTCATTTAAGTTTTAGGTTAGGTTAGGCTAGGTTTTAAGTCAATTTGAGGGTTTAGGTTAGGTTATAAGTCGATTTGAAG
>JAQFXM010007817.1:0-11429 GCA_034693345.1 Entomobrya multifasciata
TACATGTTATTTATTTGCTTTTATATAACCGGGCAGACCAGGCACTCAGGCAAGGAGAAACCCAAAAAAACAAACTTCGGGTATGAATGCGAATTGTTGACCAATATACATACTTATATACATGTTTTGTGTATGTAATGTAAGTGTATGAATGCTTGTATAGTTTACATTTTTTCTAAAATTAATTTGTTTTTAGTTGATCTCTTTCATTGGAAATTTGATATGATTTCGGCTGTTGCACATAAACATTCCTTTGCTACAAGTGACGCATTATCAGCTTCCGTTTAACATTAACTCTGCCCATTTTCTTGGCTATTATAATGATCATCATGCAAATCTTGTTTTGTTTTTTGATGAAAAAAGCAAGCGCCAACATAAACAAAATATCAGACAGTTTTTATTGTTATTACGCCATACAAGCATTCATTCCTCTGTACTGATTTCGCAACAAAGAAAAACAAAAAAAGGATGAAATGAATGACGAAAAAATGAAATGAAAAAATCGTTAAATTTCATGAAGAGCTTATCTCTGATAAATTGATTTGATTAAAAGAAAAAAATAGAGTCTAGTCTGTAATCTGTAGACCAGAGAGGTCTAAAAACTGTTCTTTGTCTTCTTTTTTTACTGGAAGCAGATGTATGTATAATGTCTGTATGTTATGATGATGTTTGATGGGATGATGGGGAGAAGGGGAATGAATTTATTTTGCGTTGGTGGATTGGATAAGGAAAAGTTGTGACTTGACTTAACTGACGACCTAAGTCGTAGTTCATGTTTTCCTTTTCTCCAGCAGCCATTAACTGTATTACTCAGAATTGAGAAAGAAAGGTACTCTTTGTTCCAAATTGTTTTTGAACTAAAAGCGTCAATATTTACTCTTTTTATCACCACTCACATCAAAAACTAAATAATAATGTAATGATCAGTCAGTTATAAAACTAACAGTGTGATGTAAACTTGTTTTGATATTGTTATATATAAAAAGTATGTTTTTTTGTTCCAATTTCCTTTTGGTCAGACAAGACCATCATGATGGGAGGTAGGTGGTGGCTTGGCTTTAATGGCTCTCTCTGTCGAACAAAACAAAGCATGTAAAGTTGAAGTTGTTATTCCAAAAAAGAAAGGTCCTACAACTACAACCTAACTACTTTTTATCAATA
Organism: Entomobrya multifasciata; assembly: GCA_034693345.1. Lineage (NCBI taxonomy): Eukaryota > Metazoa > Arthropoda > Collembola > Entomobryomorpha > Entomobryidae > Entomobrya > Entomobrya multifasciata. Next base: position 1,162 of record JAQFXM010007817.1, read on the forward strand.
TAGTCTCGTTTTTTTCTGTTTAATTATTTATAGTGGACGTACCACAGTTTCCCTTATGGCCAGACAGAGTATCCAAAACATAATATTAGACAATGAAACATAAATATTATATGTATATATCGCATTGTCATTAAACATCGCGTAATAGAAATGCACGAGGACAAAAGGCGGAGAAAAACAAGAGAAAGGACTCTTCTCCTCATGACGAACTGATGACATTATTGTTTTATTACATTTTCCATGAGCTTTACCTTCTACTTATAAAACAAGCATATTGTCGAAAATCGATCCAAAATTCTTGGGTCAATACAAAACAGTACTATTCCATCCCGCCTCCACATACACACACCACAGCAGCTTGTGTAAATGGCATAGGGTACGGCACAAGCTTTCTTCGTAAGTCATTTGCTCTTGCAAAACTCATAACATAACAAAAATAGTTTAGTTTACACAAAGAGGAAGAGAAAACCTAAGAATTTTGCTAAATGATTGTAGTATTTTCGAGGAATCCTAATAATAAGTCTAGTGAGTAGTCTATTTAGTTAGTGCCATTTCTTGTATTGTAGTTAACCATTTGGAAAATTCTGGAATTTCATAAATATTTCATGTTACTTATGTGCAAACACATTTTCTTTATTGTCCTTAACCAAAAGTTATGTACATACACCACGCACCACCCTTACAGGTATTTTAGCAAAGGAAAAACCCAAAACGACTAGAGTGGATGTTACGAGCCTTTGGAACAGACATAGGTATGCATGTATAAATTATAATTTTAGCCTTTCTCCCTTACAACACAAAGGGAAGCTTGTCGACAAGTTATGCATGAATGTATGAGGAACGTACAAAAATATCTTGAGACGAAACCACCAGACAGTGGAAACAATGCTACAACAATAAGGGTAAATGGAATAACCTACAAGCGTCCCTATCATATTTTTTTCTGAAGCATTTTTTCTTCGTAAACACTCGAGACTCTTGGAGGGATACGCGCCAAGGAAGCGGTTTACTCCCTTTACTACTAATACAGTGTGTAGTAGAAAGAAAAGAGCGTCCTTTTTCCAAGTTACATCAATGCTGGAGAAGGGGAAAAAGGGTTGATGATGATGAAGAAGACGATAGTGGCTGTAGTAAATGTAGAGTACGTCTCTAGTAAAATAGTAAAAGTCACGCCACGCAAACCCAAGCCACGCTAGATGTTTTGTAGTATAAATTAATGTGTTTGGGTGGAAAAAAATGAGAACGGAACAACGACGACGGAAAGCTTTAGGGACATGGAGCTTGGTGTTTTGGTCGTGCCAAAAATACATGCAGAGATGCATTACCATTACCCGATGTAGAGGAATGTGTCTATGATGTCGAGTGCTGCTTCCTTCTCTTCCTAACTTTTTTTTTTAGTAAAGTTTGTTTTGATCCAGCGATAAAATAAAGGAGTTGGAGGGAGGAACCATATATTTATCTGGATTTTTTTTGATGTATCACTATCACCATTATTACATATATAATCATGCTAAAAGTCGTAAACAATAAAGAAAAAATGATAATCTTGTCATAAGACACGACGATACAAACCAGGGATTATCTATCATAATATCATCTCTTAAAAAAAGAATTTTCTTGGAAAACGCTTTCTGTACGCATATTGCGCAATAAAGTGAAGATTATAATGGTGATGATGATGGTTATTATTATGGCGATGATGTGAATATGAATGCTAATACTTGATGATGATAATATGATGACGACGAAGGAAAAACAGTTGTTCTCAGATAAAAATGTGAACGTGTTCAAATGTGGAAAACACTTTTTTAGTGTACCTATAAGCTTACGACGATGAAGAAGACTGATGTGGTTTGGGCTTGATGGTTTGCATAATGCTAGCTTACGATATATTATTTTTGTTATGAAAAATGATTGCAGTTTTTTTATTTCACGACTTGTTTACTCTCAGAAGCAGAGAAGCTGTAAATTTCAGGTACTTGTTTGTGTACAAAAATGTTCAATTTGATCCTATCATGATGACGAAGATGAAGATGGTGATGATGATGATGTTTGTAATATGATATAAAAATATTGAATCTTTTTTGGATGCGGATGGAGCCGCGGAGAGATCCATCATTTTATTTTCCAAAGTACTCATAAATAGATTAACGATAGTATCAAGAAATATAGATAAAACGCATGAAAAATTAACCACACTTGCTATTCAATAGAATGGAATTGGTGAGTCAAACGATTAATTGGAAATGGAACAGTGGAAAGTTTTGAGTATTTTTCGTTTTAAAAATGAAACTAAAAGTGAACAAAGCAGCATTATAGCATAGTATCCCAGCGCCAAAACAGCGTCACCGAGAAAAAAACATATTTCGAGAGACTGTTGCTATTTATAAAAAGTTGATATTTATTGGGTGGTGGTGGAAATGGAAAAAGGACAACATACCTAAAGTAGGTTAATGTTTTGACTTTGTGAAGGAAACAAAAAGTCATTATATCTCCTCTTCTGACGTAATTCCAATCATAATTTTTCATTGATACGGTATAATATTTTATTCAAGTCAATGAACATTGTATGAGTATATGAACCTTTTTCCTTGAAAGAAAGCCTAAAAGTGTGATTTTCCAAGGATTTCGAGAGTGTCATTCACTTTTGCTAACTTCAACATCTTGTCCGATAAATAGCGGAAGTTCAAATTTGCCGTTTAGAGTTAGTCGCTGATTTGTAAATTGGCATTGCACTGCACATGATGATGATGACATGACCTGGCTGGCATATAGATGCCAGAAAAAAACATTCCATGATGCATGGTTACCACCACCGCCGGCACCAAAGAATGATGAAAGGATAGGTACCTTTGTCGTCATCATCGTCATTTTTATTATAACCACTACTTACCTGACTGAACTCGACAGTTTGGTAAACAAGATATTTAATACCTATTTATCTACGCTGAATATGCAACGAGTTGTTTGTGTCTGTTTTTTAATATTGTATGCAAATGACGCTGGAACCCATGGAATGGAAGTGACATGCATACATGCATGGGATATTGCATGTCACGAAAACAGTACTGGCAACCGACCGACCACAGGCTAAAACCGGCCATTTTTAACTGCACTATAACTACGTGCACTGTTTGAACGAATAGATAAATATCTCATTGACATCAGTTAGGCCGCCAGCATTAATTTACCATTTACCTTTGGCCCCCAGTTCATACAGTTCTCACACACGCATTGCATACGTGTGTACTCTGTAGTAATAATGAATTGAATGGCCGTATATCATCATCATATCCTCCACTTCATTATCATCGTCAGCGTAAAAAAACAAAACTATTACTCTATTTGCATTGTTAATAGGAGTGACGTGAGAGCAGAAACGTCAACATTCTAGTAATAATAACTTTTTAAACGTGTGTGTGTTTGTAAGTTTGTTTAGTAAAATACGTACTACTCTACGTGAAATTGATAGGTTAATGATAATTAATTTTGTTTGCTCAGTTGTTTGCTGCCGTTTAGTATTGGCCTATGTTATGCTGTGTCGTAGCTTGGCGTTGGCGTGTGTGTATTGTATGGGAAAATGGGAAACACGTGGATGAAATAAATATAGTTTATTAGCAAATTCATCAAGCAGTTAATAAGGTAAGCTTTTTGTAGTCAGTAATGAGCTAAAACTTGGGGATTATTTTGTAGTTTCCATAAAAGTAATTAGGCTGGCAAGCATGGCATAGAGCAGGCAAAGAGAGAGAAGAAAACAGTTTATTTGCACAATTCATTTGCATTCGGCTCGTGTCTAGAGATTTTCTTGGAATGACATTAGAACACGCGCAGCAGTTAGAAACTTTTTTTTCTTCAATGAATAAACATTCAGGTTCAAAACTACAGAGAGCAAAAAACTAATCATAGTACACACACACTATTGTTTTGAATGCACTTTACTGAAAATTGTTGTTTTTTTTTCAAAAACGAACATGCATACAAAACAGCCATGATTATCATCGTCTCTCGCTACGTAATCTGTATATTGACAGGTTGAGCATTAAGAAAGTCAAATGCGCATATCAAAGAATAACTTCTCCTTCTTGTTATTATTCTTCCGACGCACAATAGCGATGCGACTTAGATTAGTTACATTGCATAGTGCATAGTTGCGCGTCATGTAAGTTAGCCAACTAATGAAAGTGCGTCATCGTAAACATCAACTTTATCATCTCGATCAGCATCACACAGTCACCGTGAATGAACAACAATCAACATCATCATCATCCCTAGCATATCGCACAAATGTGTTGTTGCATTGTTTCCTAGACCTAACAGTAAACAGTGCACTGCACACTCATTCATTCAAACTCCCCCAAAAAATGCATAAACAATTGACCTGAACTGAAGCCATATTAAATTATAGGTAGCTAGTGTCATTCACACAAGTACAGTAATGGTCGATGCGCTCAGTTAGTACACGTGGAGAGCTTCTCTTCTAATCCGTAATAAAAACGGCACTAGGCATGCATCTCACCATACAAAACAATGCAATTACACACTTTGTTCAAAAAAATACAATGATTATTTATCTGTTTTGTGCATATTACAATCGCCATTCACCATCTCCTCCTCCTCATCTAACTTGCTATAAGCACTTTACTAGCGGAACGAAGCCAAAAAAAGGACTTGTTCTACAACATTTTCAAATCATGATTACTGCTAATCATTATTTTTATCAGAGTCTTTTCCGCGCTCTACTGCAGCCACAATGCCAATAAAAAGACACAAATAGAAAACAGATACGAAAAGGGGTTTTGATGATGATGAGTTGACGATGATGAGGAGGAAGTAGAAAAAAAGAGACGAAGAGAAAAAAATATATAGTAGGAGGAGAGTGATAGAGGGGGATTGGGATCCATTAAAAAGTAGGTTATGTTACGTTGTTGTTTACTACTACACGTGTGACCGTAAACCAAACCAAACCACACGTAAACAGTCAAAAAAACATACTACGCAATAATAATACCTGATTCATAATAAAGCTTTTATTACGATAAAATTTATAGCTGTTAACGTTAAGGATATATATATGTGGTGTGCTCGCCAGCAGCGCAGTTTCAATGATATATCTTCCTGTATATCAAAAAAATATGTACGTGCATAATAATAGAGCTGTAGAGTCATTTCATTTTTGGCATACCAAAAAAATCTCTTTTTTGGGCTCATAAAATGTAAAAAGGAATTCTAATTTTTATTGCAATTTTTAACTACGCACTTGAGTATGCAACACCTGCTACGATTTTTCCTCACTCAGTCAGAGTCAGAGATTTTTTCTCTTAGTCAAGTCAGTTAAGTTCAGTCATCATCATCATCGCCACCATCCAAACAAAAACCATGCATATTCATTCATTTCGTATGAAATAGTATTTTATTACCAAAACCACAAACGTATACGAGGAAATAGAAGGTTCCGTTATAAAAATGATATGTTTTCCTTGTGCGCCTCTCTCGTTCATATAACTTTTACTGCGCAGCGACGCATTACAGGGAAATGACCAGAAAATGTTAATAAAAACGATTTTTTAGAAACTCAAACAAACAATAAATTTTTGTTTCAGGGAAAAATTGCGTTAGAACTCGAAATTTCCACGTATAAAATCTGTACATTTTTTTTCGTTGATTGTGTGAGTGTTTTTCACATGCACATGTCACATAAAAAGAACGCCATAATATAATGTACGCTCGCTGTACTACATGGAAAGCCATGATAATTTTGCACTGCAGGGGCTTCTTAGCCATGTTTGGGTACACTTTACTTCACAATACTTGGGGAAAATGAATGGAATGAATGAAAATTTGTAGTAAAGCAAAGGGAATCTTTGCGTTCAGTACATTTTACACATTCTGTATGAAATGCTAGAACGAAAAAACGGCATCGCTAGTCAAGTCAAGAGTCAGGTAATGTATTGTGATGGTGTAATACCCATCTCATAATGCGGCACTACACGGCGGTTGCAGCAGCGTTTAAAAAACTGTAGGAGTGGGCGATGCGATGTAACGTACTCATATAGCGCGCAAGCAAAACTTGTGTAAAATACATGTAAAGTGTGTAGGATACGGAAAGGGCTGAATAGATACAGATCTATTGTTATTCTGCATGTTGTACTTGTACAATGTGCAAGCTTGAATGAGAGCACTTTGCTGCGTCGTTGTGTGGTGGTGATGATGATGATGATTTTCAAAACAAACTAGTGGTGGTGGTGAGGAGGAGGTGAAGAGATGATAATGAAAGTCAAACAGCGTTGCAGAGAAGAGGCGAAATGGGAAAGATGGAGAGAGGCAGAGGCAGACTCGTCGTGTAAACAAAAAAAACTACGACGCAGTTTCTTCCTCTATAAAAAATTCATGTATAAAGCTTTTATACTATATAATTTGTTTCAGTTCAATTCAACAATGTAGCATGTTATGTATATACTTTGTATACAATACAGCAAAGCTTTGCAAAGTCATTCCATTCCATCTTGTCGACGACTTTACGTTATGACTCCCCATAGTCCCCATTTTATTACGCAGTAGACGAACAGTTACAGTTGTATACATACCTTATGTGAATCATTTGCAGTTAGCAAGAAACCTAAACATGATCCTTTTTGACTCAAACAAAAAAATTTGTATGTGTATAAACCTATGTTAAAGGAGTTTTATACACACTTATATTCTCAGAGCTCTTGTCTGAAAGTCAGCGTAAGAGTAAAAAGTAGACATATACAAATACAATGTTTTGACTGTCTGGCTCTATTGACGGAGCGTCAAGCACGGAGCAAAACCCCGCCAGAATGTGTTCGGAACGTTTCTAAATAGACTTGAAGCAGGTGGGGGCCACCTCTCCACCCAAAACCCTATTCCCACATTTTAGTTTACTTTTCTCGGTTATTACTGAAAAAAGGGAAATGACTTTTGCATTAAGAATAATTATCAAATGCATTTAAATAGAAAGAAAGTCCCTTTAAAACACAGAATTTGAAAGGCCCTTGAACTATAACTGCCTCAGATAGGTGTATAAACATGCACGCTTCCTGGAATCAGATAGGTTGCTGCAGAGACTTGGTTTTGGTATAAGGTAAACTTTATATCAAGGCTAAAGGCTCATGTACTGCTAGATAGTGACGCGTAATCTCTCTGTAGCCCTTTTATAATGATATATCAAGGCAAATAAAGTTTCATTGATCCTCAGTCATCACATGACGCTTACTCACTCACTCTCGTATGAAAACACACAGTCGAAAGGATACGGTGTACGAGTGGTGTAATAAAGGGGAAAACGAAAAACCAGACAGGACGAAGAAGTATACATGCTTTACCTTTACCAAAAAAAAGCTTGTTTGTGTGGATGTATGACAAGTAGACTTATATTTTGAAAATGCGAACGATTCACTTCTTGTACGACTCTGCGACTCAAATGAATGCTCATTTTTGTTACGCTATGCCGTGCCACGCCAAAAGCCACGCTGCTGCTGGTCTAGCTGGTAATAAAGCGTCCATTCGCATTCCATTTCTCTACGTCTGTCTGCCACATTTCTACAAAATTGTACGCTACACTGCCTTCATGCTGTGATTTAACGTATACACTTAACGTACTGTTTTGAATTTAGATGCCCGCGTTGTTATTGTGAGTACAAAAAAACGAAGGCGAAGGGTAAGATCAAGGAATGTTTTGAAAGGAGACGTCCTATTCTATTTTATCAGACAAACAAACAATCTGAAAAACCCCATACAACACAACATAAATGTTGTGTACGTATTTACTAATAAAAAAGATAATTATTTTTAAGAAAACAGAGAAAGGGTTATTTTATAGCTTTATGTCGGACAGCGAGAGTAGAAAAGTATACAGACATGACATGATCATGATTCAATTATGTGGCCAAAGGCAAGGATTTACTATTTTCCCATTTCTGAAATTGTTCCTTTCCATTCCATCCCATCCACCATGCTTTTTGTGTATTGATATTTCTCTCGCATTTTTTACAGCTTTTTCTCACTAGTGTGTTTATACTTGAGAGGAAAAGCGAGGTATTCTTCTACAACAACCTAAAAAACACGATCCGTTTCGTTTTTACTACTACCAGAGAGCACTTACTCTTTTTTTACTACGCCCTCGGTTTCTTTTCTCTCTCGTCTTTTTAAGGTTCAATGTAATGTTGTGTCGCGTTTCTCGTCGCTTTTCATAGTAATAGAATAGAGTGGAGTTGTAGTAAGTAGTAAGTTGTAAAAATGGTGGTGGTGGAGAGAAGGATGATGATCATGATAATGATGAGGAAAAAGTTGTGTTACAGGCGTAGTCTAAGAATAAAAAAATGCCCAGCAGAGGAGAAAAAAAGGAGTGCTATGTTGTGACGCGATGAGGTACTTGTACGAGCAAAATAGAATGATTTTTGTTTCTAAATGTTACTATTTTATCCGAGTAAAAATATACATAGTATGCTCTGTGTCTGTGTATGTCGTGTCGTCTGCATTCTGCATACCAAAGTATTTGTATTTTGTAACTTTTTTTGTTAGAATAAAAATAATGTTTTTTTTAGTTTTTGGCTTGGCATGACTTGGCTTTGGCTTCTAGAATTTCGGAAAAGTGCTAAGTTTTTCTTTTAGATTTTATCCTGAAGCTAAAGAGTCAGTCGGTTTGGGGCTACCTTATCTTTACATATATTTTATATGCGTTTTTTTGTTTTGATGTCGCTTTTGGCTTCATTTGCTACTGAACTACAACTACAAGCCAAGAAATAACTACTGCATAATTGATATATAGAGCAAGGATGCGGATGCATATATTTACGTACATTACTTACTTCATAATCATAACATAACAACAACAACACCAAAACAGTCTGCAATTTTAATGAGCTCAGTGGCAAACAAATAAATAAACAAAAAAAGCAAAAGAACAACTCATATAGGCATATTTTGCTTTAACCCAACGTTTTCTTATTTTTAGTACACGTCGTCGGTCGGAAAGTTGAAAAGTTTTATAGACAAATGTGGAATAGGTAAAGTTGATGTGGCATTTTTTATGGATTCAAGTCAATCTCGACTTAAGTAGACTTGCTTTTTGTATGGCGAAGAGTAGAAAAGACAAACATTCTTAAAATTTTATTCCTCAGAGTTTTGTATGCGTAGTAATAAAAAAAGGCGATGAATGCAGATGATTAAATTAGGTAAATTGTTGAAACAAAAAAACATTTCAAACAAACTGGTAAAAAATGAAAATAACTGGCTTGACTGATTTGTCTTTGAAGTGTTTTCGTTTTACTGTACATTGTTCAAAGTCCAAAACAAAAGTACAAAGTATAGCTAATTTTATAGGTAATATTTCGCTAAATGTCATACAGTCATGATCGAGGGATAGGATGACCATTAGCCATGACTTCATGACTATGACTTTGACCACCTATTTTTGCAACCCTTTTCGTGGAAGCAATTAAAATAGGAAATTCACCCAAAAAAGGTTTCCATTTTGGGGCGAACTGCGACAAATGTTTTAAAGGATTTTTCCATTCATTCGGCTTAATTATAGGTCTATTAATATGTCGTATGTTTTTACTCGGGAATCCCAAATTATGAATGATGGTGACATTTGACATTTTGGTAGTATTACTGCAGCAAAAAATATAATCTATTGTAATAAGTGTGTACTTAATGAGTTGAAGTTAATCCTTGTTGTAAAATAGTTCATCTTTCTTTGTGACATGGATTATGTATCTCTTCTATGTCTTTTATCTCTTGTGTACTTAATCGATCGTATAATAATTCAGTAAAATTTTTGGATGTTGGGAAAAATACTAGAATGTTTGATGATGTGCATACATATTTACTCAAAGTACATTTCCATATTGTTGATTTGACTCCGCTCAACTAGAAGAATGAAGAATAGCATCAGAATAGCATAGCGTAGGAGATAAACAAGAAAACAAAACAACAACATTATCATGATTATGATCATCTCACCGTTTCATTTTCTTTCGCTTCTGAGAGCCGAGAGCTCGTCGTCGTGCAAATGATAAATGCTTTTGCCATTGCCATCCAACAAGCCTTACAACAAGCCTACATACAACATACATGATAAAAAATAGAGATGTTGTTTTTCAAACCAGCGAGAAGCTAAGAGCAAATGGCAATATTATTCATATGACTTTTTATCATGCTTTGCTCATGTGTACTTTTAAGAGATGTGTGTATGCAATGTATGTACATGTACAACCCAGAAAAAAAGAGTTAAAGTGAACTTGTTT